>JBBMKE010433530.1:0-10242 GCA_037834125.1 Lippia alba
CACAGAACTAGCATTCTCCCTAGCTTGATCGTGTTTTGCGACTGGTGTGGATACGCTTTAGAGGATCGCTGCTTTGGAATCTAATCGAAGGTCGTTCAAGGGACATTCCGCTTGAAGGGCGTCCTAGTAGGCGGTACTAGCGTCACAAGAAAACTACAACCAACGTGAGTTTCTTGAAACTAAGAACCCAATACGACAATCGAGAGTCCCTGGTCCTTCTTGTTTGGAAAAAAATTAATTTCCTCTGCGTTTACCTTTTACTGTTTCCAACAGTCGCAGCCCCAAACGGAAGGGCAATCTGAGCTGTTAATTCAATATTTAGAGGATATGCTCTGGGCATGTGCTTTGGATTTCCAAGATAAGTGGGACGAGCATCTACCTTTGATCGAGTTTGCATACAACAATAGCTATCAAGCCTCGATCAAAATGGCTCTGTATGAAGCTTTGTATGGGAGAAAGTGTAGATCACCATTGTATTGGGCGATCAAGGATTGAAAATAGACTGAGGATTGGAAATGGACTGAGGATGGTAAATTCATAAAAGAAACAACGAGAAATAGTATTATCCCATCGCCAAATCAAACAACGAATGAAGGCGGTACAAGACCGATCAAAGAGTTACGCCGATAAGAGAAAAAGGCCTTTGGAGTTCGATGTCCGAGATCGAGTCTTTTTGAAGGCATCTCATTAGAAGGGCTTCACTCGTATAGGTAGAGGAAGAAAACTTAATCCACGATACCTCGGGCCTTTTGAGATTTTGGAGAGAATTGGAAAAATGACGTATAGATTGGATTTGCCGCCTAACTTGACCGAGATACACAACGTGTTTCATGTCTCCCAACTTCATAAGTATTATCCCTACGAAGAAGCTTTTTCCCCATTGAAGATGTTCAGTTAGAGCCGGATTTGACTATTGTGAAACATCCGGTTGCGATCCAAGACCGGAAGATTCAAGAGTTGAGAAATAAGATGATTCATTTGGTTAGAGTGCTTTGGAGAGATCAAAAATCTGAGGAATCGACTTGGGAGACTGAGGAGATGATGTGAAGATTGTATCTGGGTTTGTTCGCGTCGTCGGATCGGACTTGAGGGCAAGTCCCTCTTTAAGCGGGGAGGGTTGTGACACCCCGATCTACAGTTCGGTCAGGTAATTATGTGATTTAATTTTTAATTCCGCTTAGGATAGTTTTATTTGAAATTATTTGACGTAATTGAATTTATGTGACTTAATTTCGTATTTTGAGATTTTGGGGATTTTAGAATTTGAACCCAAACCTTTGTGAACCGAACTAATTAAATCGGGAAACCTTGAACTGAACTGAGCCAAATAAATCAAACTGGACCCAACCCCTTTTATGCTTGAACCCCTTTTCTCTCCCTCATTATACCAACACATTTCCTTAAGGCAAGAAAGGAGAAATAGAGAAGCTCCAACCCTTTTCAAGCTTTGCAAGATCATAACTCCCTCGTTCCTTCGTTATTTTTCGATCCGAAGTAAGTTCTGGAATCCGATGATCCCCTCTATCTTTCTACCAATTGTTTTTATCTTGGGATTGAGATTTTGTTTGAGTTTGAGCTAGCATATGAATAGTAAGGGTTTTGTGCCAATTTGTTGATTTGTGATTCTTGGTTTGATAAGCATAAGTTATAATTTCATTTATATGCTCTATATGATCTATATGTTGCATTAAATTCATGGTTTTTGGTTAGGATTACATTTATTACTTGGTGCCATAAATGAGGTGGAATGCATGCATGTGGGTTTGAGCATTTTTTAGCTTTGATGCATGATTCTTGATTGCTTATGCTTTAGATGTTGTTATTGCATATATTGTTGTTGTGTTGCATTTTGTTGCTCACATTTTAGGTATTTAGGGTGTTTTGGCATTGAACCCCTATTTTCGCGATCAACCTACCCAGAATTTGCAGTTGAAACGGCCGTTCTGGCCCCTAGTGCATTCTAGAAACGATCATTTGGATTTTCTGTTATAACTAGAAATGGCCATTTGGAGTGTGAAATATGAGGCAATAGCATTTCGAAAAGCCGTAATTTTAAGCTTGTTTTACAAATGGCCGTCCGTATTGTGCATTTTTGTTACAGACGGCGTTGGAATGGCCGTTTGAAAATTCTTTGAAAATCTAAAACGGCCGTTCCATTCCTCTCAGGTTCCAGTTCTGGCCATCAAAACGGCTGTTTGAAGATTTAACTAAAAACCAAAACGACCGTTTCGGAGGCTGTTGTAAGAAATGTGATTTTTCGACTTTTGCGGTTTGATTCCTTTGCTTTCGAAATACATTTATATGTCTTTTTTTAGTGTTAATTTGCAACTTTTATGGCTCGCATTTGTCGTACGCTTTATCCGTTTGTGAGCTTACATTTTGAGCTTTCGTATGTTTAATTTTGGATCATTTAGAGTATGTTTTGCATCTCATTCATACTTTTCATATCGTGCGTCATATTTAGTTCATTTTGAGTCTAAGTCTCGGGTGTTGTATCTTTTTTGTGTTTCAGAGCCGAGTCCGGATACCGCCGAGCCCAAGGTTTAGGTGATCCTCCGTCCGCTTCCAGTTCTACTTCTTTTGATTCCAGGTAAGGTTTAGGAATTTTTGTATTAGCTAAACGACCTATAGCCTATTATGTGATGATTTCTCACCTTGTATGCAAATATATTTAATATATTTATTAAATATGAATGTGTAAGATATAATTTTGGATTTGTGGAACATCTTTGGGAAATTTTTGAACTTGATATATATAAGAGAATATATGAGCTTCGTTTCGTAAACCTTTTGTAATTTGTTGGTTGGAGCGAGCTGTGCCTTGAAAATGGGAAGTTGGTAGTTTGTCAGATTTGATGGGCATCGAAATTATAGGTAAGGAGCCCCGGTACGACAAGGGTCATGGGGTTTGACCTGTGTGTAATTCCATTTGAGGTAGACACGTGCGACTTTGGAGGTTGGGAAGGCATGTTTGCTTTGAGCCCTCGGTGGATAACCGTGGAAGGCATATCGTGGGTTCGTTACCCTATATGTATTTATTTTGTGGTAGTGAGGGTTTGAATTCCGAATGCCGAGGAGTAGATGGTGGATTGGTATTATGATTTGGTATTTGCATATTTGTGGAGTAGGTGGTGAAGTCCGAACTCGCCGGACGTATATTTGCTTTTGTATTGATTAATTGTGAATCGAGATAGGAATTTGACTATATATGTTATGTACTCTTTTAAGAATGTTTTGGTTTGCAAAACCGTAGCCTCGGTTCATGATTATTGCTTTGATATCTACTCTGTTATACTTATTATCGGTGTGGGTGTGCGTTAGCCCCCTCACTCAGTCGAGCCGTTAGATTGACCCTCCTTTTTTCCACCTTTAGTGCAGGTTGGCTCGAGCTAGGTGGAGAAGTGTGTCTTGGAGTCATACTAAGCAGTTTTAGGTCGAGTCTGCATATCATATGTATTTGTTTTGCTACTTTTGGGCACATTATCTTTATGAATTGTTATATTTGGAGAATTTGATACTTGTATTATTTTGGCCCCATGTGGCAATTTATATATTCGGTTGGTCGTGTCTAGCTTTGCATGAATGATCCTGTTGTTTATTTGTTTTGCGTGCTTTGTTGGTTTTAGCCCCACTTAGTGTGGGTGTATGTGTGTTTAGGTCCCCGTTCGCTGAGACTTAGGTTCATATGTTGAAATCTATTTCATATTTGGATTCGGGGTTTAGGTGTGGGGGATGTGGATGACCCACACTCGGGTGTCACACCATCGTTCATGTTTTTTTTTCTTTTCTTTTCTTTAAGTTTACAAGTACACTTGGAGTTGAGCTAGGCGGCAAGTCTGTCGCAGAGTCTCACTTGTGGTTTAGCTCGAGTCGCATGTACGTCGAGTCTGCATATCATATGTATTTGTTTTGCTACTTTTGGGCATGTTATGTTTATGAATTGTTATATTTGGAGAATTTGATACTTGTATTATTTTGGACCCATGTGGCAATGTATATAGTTGGTTGGTAGTGTCGAGCTTTATATGATTGATCCTGTTGCATGCTTTAACATTTTGTTTCTTTATTTTGCACGCTTTGTTGGTTTTAGCCCCGCTTAGCTTAGTGTGTGTGTTTAGGTCCCCATTCGCTGAGACTTAGGTTCATGTGTGAACTTCTATTTCATATGTGGATTCGGGTTTAGGTGTGGGGGATGTGGATGACCCACGCTCGGGCGTCACACCATCGTTCATGTTTATTTTTCTTTTCTTTCCTTTGAGTTTACAGGTACACTTGGAGTTGAGCTAGGCGGCAAGTCTGTCGCAGAGTCTCACTTGTGGTTTAGCTCGAGTTGCATGCATTATAGTGGTTATCTTTTGTATTTATGAACTTATGTATATACTTGAATACTTAGTTTAATATTTTCGCCTTGGTTGGGCAATTGTACATTACTATATGGATAGCTTGCTAGTTGAAGACTTGTTCCGAATATGTTGATCTTGGGGATTTTATGTGTTGATTATCTTTATCGCTTCCGCTATTAATTGTTCGATTTCGCACTCTGGTTGAGGCTCTAGACTGTCTTGCTCAGAAGTATGTTTCGTTTGTCACCCGTTCGCTAATGTTTGATACTTGTACAAATTTCCCATTTCATTACACTTGTCGGACTCTAGTGCGGGGGAAAGTGGTGGCTCACGTGCGGGGTGCTACAAAGTGCATGGTCAGGGAACTCAGAATTGAGTTTATAAGTTGTAACCGTCCACCATTAGAAAGGTACATCGATTCCCATCCTTGCATCTTTGTTAATATATTATAATTCAATCCTTCAAAGAGTGCTGCTCTTTTTAGACCTTTATACAGCGGGACCCCTAGATATTTGATAGGGAGATGTTCTCGTTTGAATCCTAAAATACTTTCCACATGCGAGGTTGCTGTCTCCGCTCTACTTCGGACCACAAAAGGAGCTCTTGCTTGTGTTAATTTTTTGTCCCGAGACTACTTCGTAAGTACCTAAAATTTCCTTAATCTGGCTTAGAGCTTGCATCCTGCTGTTCGTAAAAATGAAAGTGTCATTGGCATAGGCGAACTGCGTGATGACCTTCTTTGCGGGAGTATGATAATGGGTTCCATGGTTTGTATCAGCTAGATGCTTGAGTTTGATGGCAAGAAAGTTTGCCGCTATAGCAAAAAGAGTCAGAGACAACGGATCACCCTAACGTAGTCCCCTCCAGCAGAGGCGCCATTGATGAGAACCGAAAAGTGATAGTTGGTGACACAATTAGAAATCCACTCCGCCCATTTAATAGGGAATTCTTTTTTGCAAAGTAGCTCAAACAAAAAAAAATCCCATTCCAGTTTGTCGTACGATTTAGATATGTCAATTTTTAAGGGCAACATTTTTATCCCGTCTAACAGTGTCCAGATTATGAATGAGTTCCTATGTGAGAAGGACAATATCACTTAGCAATCTTCCCTTGACAAACCCACTTTGATTATGAGCAACAACCTTAGGCAACACTTCTCTGAGGCGGTTGTTTAGTATCCATCCAACAAATTTAGAATTTGTCTCCTCTTTATCCATCCAACGACAAGCAGATTTTTGTTTCCAGAAATCTTCTTCCATGGCAAGAGTTATATTAAGGAAATATGCTTGAATTTAGTTTTTCACAAAAAATTAGTTTTCATCAAAAGCATGATCCATTTATTTCCAATCTCTCATTAATCTAAAAATACTTTAATAACAAATCTAAAAATTAAAATAATTAATAACTATTAATTTTAAAAAATTTTATGTTATATATATATGTTTAGAATGATATACGAATAATGAGTATATATATATATATATATACATACTAATCTTCTAACCTTTTTTATAAAATAATTGAACTTTACTTCAAAAGATTAACTCGGCTTATCGGTGATAGCTTGTAGCGCCCCTTAACATTATAACCCCTCACCGTTGTATTTTCCAAGTAACTAGGAAATCCTAACTCTCGAGATATACTTCGGTGAACGGACATTCTTAGCGATAAACAACGCTTTAAATGTAACCCAAGAAGCAAAAATTCATAATAATTGAAAACTTTTAAAGAAAAATCGTGCATGCAACATGGTTCATCACATGTAAGACTAATTCACACATAAACATATAGTTACATAAACATTAACCTAATTATGTTTAAGGGAAGAACATTGCCCAGACAAGTACATAAGTACTTCAGGTATAATCTAGACCGGGGTTCAAGTATGAGTTATAGCATAAGGAAGAATGCAACCAATAACATGCAGGACAACTGAAGATAAATTTACAATTCGGATAGACCAAAAGACTTTCTATAGCTTCAAGATACCTCTAGGAAGCGGTTGGCTGCGATCCTGAAACCATGAGGTCAGAAAATGGGTCGAGGTATTAGTCAACAGGACTAAGTGAGGCAATATTAAATAGATAGAAGTATTAAATAAAAATTTAACGATTTTCGGAGAGCTTGTTTTAAACTTTATTTGGAACAGGATTTTTCTTCAGTCACACACAAGCGTATATATCAGAGTTCAGGTTCATACAAATTTCGAGAAAAGAATGGGATATAAGATGTATTTTCGAAAGTATGAACCATCCTTTCAAAACTTATATTGCCGGCAAGCTAGGCCTTCTTCAACCTTTACACTTTAAAACCTTTTTCACAGAGTTGGTATTATCGAGACTAATTAAGGACTCGACACCCATGTAACATGCACCATCCTTTCCTTCCAGTGTCGCGCCCAGGAAGCTACCCCGCAGTGATGTAAACAAGAATGTGAGGAATAATTGCTACTCCCGCCCTTCAATGTGGAATAACCAACCTTCGATTAAACCATCAGTAAGGGGTATATGACGGTCAGTGTCATAGTAGCCATTGGCGTATGCCTCCTGGTCTACTACTTAACTATACCGTCGGGACCCAACATAACAGTATATCCGAAGCTTGCATTTTCAAAGTGTTCAGAAGTGTAAAAGCACACAGGATCATAAAGCAGAACTTTAACCAAGATTATAGCTAGTATTGGAAATCATAACTGAAAGCAGAATCTTTAAACTGAAAGCATTTCCCGGAAAGAGAATTATTTGTTTTAAAACAAAACAGAAATCTTAGAAACAAGGGGTGGTTTTTAAATCATTAATATACATACGTATATTCATGGTTCCAGTTGAAATAGTTTAAAACTCACCTCTTTATTTAGGTAGATTAGTGCTCAACCGAAGGCAGGGCTTACTCAATACCCTGTGGATCCCAGATTTTAATATTTTCTCCTGTAAGTGACGCACTACTATGAGCTTAGGGAACTAAGTCCGAAATTTGATCACGGAGGTACGATTAAGTGATAAAATTCAAGTAGCGAATCCCAGGATTACCAAGAGAGCACAAAATTCAAGCACAAAGTATTCTTTTTCGAAGAAAGCGTCTGAATAAACGATTAGTCTCAATTGAAGACTTAGGTTGAGGGCTTCAGTATAATCTTAGGGTCTTAGAATAACCCTAATTAGAAAAGTGACTTGAACTTTAAATGCTTAATTTGATCCCCGATTTTGAGAATTTTCGAAAACGGCTTTAACCGTTGAATTTGTCTCTTCTAAATAGTTCTTTGGGTAAAAAGACAAATTTGTTGACCAAGTCAAAGTCAAAGGTCAAAAGTCAACATTTACTATTCAAGTATACGGTAGGTATATGGTATGTATACTATATTTATATTGTACTTTAAATGATATTTATACTGTATTTATATTATATTTCTATAAAAATACGTACTGTATTATACAGTATTTTATAAAATACCTATAGTATGTATATGGTATTTATACATGAATACACACAGTATTTATATAAGAATACATTTTGTATTTATACTAATTATATATAAATTTATTTGGAAATACATTTAGTATTTATACAAAGTATATACGTATTTATACTAAAGGGGATCACATATGTATACATATATTATACACGTATACCATAACATATATCAATTGGTTAGGGATAATTAATAAGACATGTAACATGTAAACTATAGTCTAAAATTCTCATTATTAAATAATTAAAGATCATGTAATAATTAAATTAAATCATGTAACAATTAAATTACTTAAGTATCACATAATATAATTAAATGTAACATGTAACATGTCATAATAATTGTAACATAATTAAATTGTAGCATAATTCAATTATGTAACAATTCATAATAAACTATAGGTTAAAATGTAATCATATAATTCATGAATTTAAAGCATAAATTTAACTACATAATTCATGCATAAAATAAAACATATAATACAACCTAGAGTCTAACATAATTAATGCATGAATAAAACATAATTTAAAACATAAAATAAAACATGAATAAAACTAATTAAAACAAAACATAAAAGAAAACTAACCTTTTATTTTCAAGGGGGTGGCGTGTGAGTGGAGAGGGAAAAGAGAGAGGTGTGTCTTTAAATGTGATCCCAAGACATCTATTTATAGTTGTAGGTAGGGGCTTACCTTGTAAATAAAAGATAAGGACTTGTTTGCACTTTAGTCCTTCCCTACAACTATAAATAAGTGTGTTGGGGTCTCATTTTCTCCCCACACCAGCCATAACACACGCACCTCACAAGAAGGTTAAGGTGAAGTTCGGATTTACTGTGGCTCTGGTATTATTGCTTAATACCGTTTCTGTAGGTGAAGTTTAAACTATTTCAATTGAAACCATGAATATATGTGTATATTAATGATTTCAAAACCACCCATTGGTTCTAAGATTTCTGTTTTTGTTTCAAAACAAACAATTACCTTTTTGGGAAAATGCTTTCAGTTTAAAGATTCTGCTTTCAGTTATGATATTCCAATACTGGTTTTAGTCTTGGTTAAAGTTCTGCTTTCCATCCTGTGTGCGTTTACACTTCTGAACACTTTGAAAATGCAAGCTTTGGATATAATGCTATGTTGGGCCCCGACGGTATAGTAAAGTAGTAGACCTGGAGGCATGCGCCAATGGCTACTATGACACTAACCGTTATATACCCCTTAATGATGGTTTAATCGGAGGTTGGTTATTCCACATTGAAGGGCGGGAGTAGCGATTATTCCTCTCATTCTTGTTTACGTCACCGCGGGGTAGCTCCCTGGGCACGACACTGGAAGGAAAGGATGGTGCATGTTACATGGTGTCGAGTCCTTAATTGGTCTCGATACCAATTCTGTTAAATGGTTTTGAGGAGTAAAGGGGAGATGCCTAGCTTGCGGGCAACTTTGGTTCAAAGACTGGTTCATATTTTTGGAAAAACATCCCGTACCCTATCACTTTTTATAAAATACTTATGAACCAGAATCCAATTATGTGTATGCTTGTGTGTGCCTGCTTGAAATTCTATTTCAAAGTAAAGTCTTAAAGTAAATCCCTATGTCTTGGAAGTATTACTTCTAAGTAAAGCTTTCGGGAAAACCTTAAAATTTTCAAAGTACTTATCTTATTTAAAGTCATGCCTCACTTAGTCCTTTTGACTAATACCTCTGCCCCGTTTTCTGACCTCATGGTTTCAGGTTTAGTGATAGCTTATTGGCTGGTATCTTGAAGTATAGGAAATCCTTTGTTGTGCTTTTTTGGTTAGGTTCTTCTGAACCATCTTGTACACCACTTTCTTAATAATAATGTATTATTCTATTAGGTATTACTCGACCTAGTCTTCGGTGTCCTTGTTACTTGTTTTCAATAGTTTTATTTCCCTTGACACACTATTGAAATATCTCTTTCCATACTTAGTTCTTGTATAGTCCATGTACGTGATTACTAGCCTCTTATGTCTCCTAATTCACATTTCGAAAGTTTTAAATTTCTCATATTTCCGCTGCAATGTTCCCTTCTAGTACTCTGATCTTGTAATGTATTGTCCGTTCACTGGCGTGCTTCTTGGGTACTAGGTCTCCTATCCACCTGAGAGGCACGACGGTGCGGGGTTGTGGCCCCTTCGGGGTGCTACAGCATAGCTGCTCCCACTTTCTCAAATGGGCAAACCTGCAATGCACATATCCATAAGAGTGAAGCACACTTAAATGAATCTAGGCCTAGATCGGTGAATATAAAACGTCTTTTGACTCCATTGACGAATATAAAATGCCCAACTCCACAGATCACTTATGTTAGATCATTTACATGTGCCTTAGCTCTCACCGATCTGTGCATAGCTGCTCCCACTTTCTCAGATGGGCAAACTTGCAATGCACAGATCGGTGCGAGCAA
>JBBMKE010433550.1:0-10241 GCA_037834125.1 Lippia alba
GTCGTTTAATCTGTGGACTGATTAATTAATTAGTGAATTAATTAATTAGGGTCACTGCTAATTGAATAAAGAACCTAGAGGGTCACACACAACAACTCGGTCACGTGGGTTAAGGCTTTGAATTGATTAAACGAGTTAATCGATAATAGAAGGCTCCACACATGTGAAACCACACGTGCGGGTCACGTACATGACACGTGTCCTTATGGACACGTGTGCCGTGCGTGTATAATTGTTTGTATATTAAATAATTAATGTGTTAATTATTTAATGGACTTTTGTTTAATTTTTAATTAATATTAAAATTCCTATTTTGGAGAAATAAGTCCATTTAATTAATTATGAATTAATTAATTAGATATCAAGTTATTTGTTTAATCATAAATAAAGTAATAATAATATCTAAATTAGTTAGATATTTTTTACTCTCTAAAGTTGACTTGAGGAAGAGTTCAAGTCAAAGTTTGGTTCTTGTTTTATGAGCAAGAAATGAGAGAGAGGGACGAAATACTTCGTCCCGAAGGACTAGGGTTTCGGCCGCTCCTCTCTTCCATAAATAGGGGAGCTCGAACTCCCCTTGAGAGTGGATGATTCTTTTTGGTTCATGTGTTGAACAAATTTCCTTTCTCCAAGAATATACTATTAAGCCTTAGGAAGCCTAAACACTAATTAGATCGTGATCGTGTTGGTGGACTATCTCCAGAGGGCTTCCAGTGAGGAGTCTTGAAAGATTCGCTAACAGCCAAGGAGAGGGATCAAGCTGCGAGAAGAGCGTTCTTGGGCGGTTTGAACGTTTCAAGAAAGAAACAAACAAAAGTAAGTTTCTTGTCTTACGAATTTAGATTCAAGATTGCAAGTTCGGTCCTCTTAGTTGGAAAATTTTTAAATTCCATTGCATTTTCGTTACCGTTTTTCCAATAAGTGGTATCAGAGCCACCTTATTAATCTTGTTTCAGATTCATCTCAATTAAACTGAATTTGGAAGAAATTCTTAGGCGTGATGTGATTGAGTATTCCTAACTGTTTTAGAAAGCCTGAATTACGAAACTGTATTTTTCCTGAAAGTTTCTGGAAGCTGTTTTTCAAAAAATCATTTTTGAAAACTGTTTGATTTGAAACTGTATAAACTGTTTTGGATTTCTTATATTAGTTTTGCTTTTGAACGAAAACACGAGACAAAAACTCGAATTATGATAAACACGCGAAACCCCGCGCGCGAAGGCGTCGCGCGCCACCACCCGCCTGGCCTAGGCGCACACAGGCCTTGCGCCGCACTACCGCCGAGCTGTTCCGTGTGCGCCTAGGCACTCCCGCACATCAAACGCCTATCGACAGCGCCTGTAGGGATCTCGTAAGGCGTGCGGGATCGCCCACACAAATCTGCAATGTAGCACCCCACACGTGAGGCACGACATCCCCCGCACCTAAGCTCAATTCACATACGAGATGGAAAGCCCGTACATGAACCAAGCAAAGGTGAATGAGAGACAAAATAAAATACACACCTAAGCAAGGCGAAACTTAGACCCTGAACTTCACAAAAAGGATTATACAGTGCGGAAGCAGAAACACACTCAATCAACATGTATATAATAACAAAGGCCGACAAGGCCAATTTAAACTTATACATAATTCAAATTACAAAGTGAATGTGAAATGAAAATACAGACTTAACGAAGATTCAACTCGAATACAGACTCCACTAACTGACTCACTCCGCCTAGCTCGAACCTCCAAAGCAAACATGCAAACTAAAAACATAAAGAGGAAGGGGTCAGTCACACTGACTGAGTGAGGGGTTAATCATACGCACATTATACATACATATAAAAGAGCACAACACATAAAGTGTTTTATAAGTTCATGAACCCGGACGTGGTTTTTGCAATCCAAAACATTTTACCCGTGATAATATATAAGGAAAAGTGGGGCCTCAGTGGGTACGAGCTCAAACCATCCAACTCCTCATATTCAAACAAAACTTAAATCAAACAAATCTCCACTTACTCCGGTGATGGAAAGGTCGTACGCGCCCACACGAAATGAAACAGACAGAATTCGAAAACCTAACCCGCTAGACCAACAAACAGACTTACCGCATGCATAACGTACTTATCATAACATACATAAATATCACACACACATATCTAACTCAACGAACATATCAAAATCGAAACTAAGCATACATAGGCTCATACATAGCGTTCGTACTTTCAAACATATAACAAAACCATCAAAATACTTATAATACCCCGGAGCGCAAGGCACTACATCCCCTGCACCGTAGCCCTACACGTGAAACGAAATAGAGACTCCGCACACGCACCCAGCCATAGCGAACGGCTGACAAACAAAATCTCTCCTAGGCTAGGCGATCTAGACCCTCAATCATAGCACACAACAAAACCAAAATTGAATACGGAAGCATACACGATCAACATACACACATGCAATGGCCACGGGCCTCTTTTAAGTCACGAATACAAGCCCGGCAAGGGCAAACATAAATTATGCATATATGCTCAAACTTTAAATCATATTCTTATACAAAATTCTGAAACTACAACTTAAAAATACAATGTAATATGCAAAGACGCCACCTACAAGACTCGGACGACTCAAAGTAAAAACCGCCGCCTAGCCAAAGCCAAAACCGAAACCTGCACCTGCAAACTCGAAGAAACAAAAGGGAAAAAAGAAAACAATGAGTAAGGTCAGTCCTAGTGACTGGTGAGGGGGCTAACCCGCACACATGTACATATACATAAGAGCAGAGCATATCAAAATTATACAGACTCATGAACTGGGGCATGGTTTTTGCAATCCAAAATATTTTAAACCTGTGACACTACATATATAGAAAAAGGGGTTAGGCCGAAGGCTAAAATCCACCAAATTTTAGTAATTAGGAATCCACGCCCGTTTTACAAATCAAGCACAAACCCACACACGCATGACTCGGTGAGCACGAGCCTCAAATTACCCTTTCTCCATTTGCAAAGTACCACACAGAACTCACACTAAAACAGAAGCACACAAACATACCTTCCCCTTCTTCGTTTGATGGAAGGGCCGGCCGACCCTAACCATCTACACATACCGTCTGGGTAATGAGTTTCGCGACACTCACTTCCCAAGGACTCCGTCCCCCACCTGCTTCCCAGTGGGTTCTGGGTTGATCCTTTCAGAGTTGGAGATCGCACTAGGGAATACCCGACGGCCCGCTTCCGTCCTGGGTTTCCTTTCGCACCAATCTCCTGGGCCCCACACAAATCACACTAATCTGAATTTTCACAAAACTCTCGCCATTTTCAGAAATACCACTCATACACTCACGCCAACTCTTTTCAAAGCAAACAAATGAAAATAGTCTAATATATACATAAAAAGGATTTTTCAAACATCTCTTGACAAAAGGGCCAATTCCCACAACATACAAATCCAACATACGTATCTAAATATATATATATATATATATATATATATATATATACACATAAGTCGCATGCGGGCTCAAAATACATTTAGGGTTGTAGGTCATAATAACTAAAAAAACAAAACCTCACCTTGTCGTCCAACACGAGCCAACGCACCAAAAGACATCTAAGAGACCACCTCCTTAACCACGAAACCAACCTAAAGACAAAACAAAGGGCGAAAGACAACTTAGACTCAAAATGAACCAATTAGACCCTCGGCATATGCACACGAATGCAAATGATGCATAACAAATGCAATAAAGAATGCACTTAGGTCACACGAATCCAACTTAAGTCATATTAGTTCATATTCCAACATAATTCACATATTTCACGTTAAACGATTCCATAAATTTCATGTAATGCATGTTAGAGATCTTACAACACAATAGGCATGCATACACATGAGAAAGGGAATAAAGAAATATCAAACAAGACATTCAAGGTATGAATTCACTCATGTACATTCATGCGCATTTAAAGCATATAAGGTTATCTATTTTATAGAAGACATCAAATTCACGTAATAAATTCATAAAACCACTTATAACACACATTACAACAAGTAATCAATGCATATACTTCATAAGATTTGAAGGAAATAATCTACAAGTCAAACAAACACATTAAGGAGCCATACATGTACATTTAAGCACATAAAGAGCATGTTCGTCATTTATTGCATATAAAAGCATTAAATTTACATAATAAATTCACCATAAAATATTTAACACATAATAAAACATGTTATCAATACAATATAGGTGAGAAAGAGACAAGAGAAACACGTAAGACACAAAAGAAACGAAAGAAATCAAAAGAAATGCAAACAACTGTAGCAGTTCGAAACTGTCACAAAAAGGGGTCACGGCCGCAACCCAAAATAGGCATAAAATGGTCACGGCCGTGACCTGCACTGTAGCAACTCGAAATTGGGCAAAAATGGGGTCGCGCAAACCTTCTTATTTCGGTCGCGGCCGCGACTGTCCTGTGCAGTCACGGAAATCACCATTTCCAGCCTTGTTCAGCCCTGCAAAACCCCTCAAAGCCCAATCCCAACACCAATCCAACACACTATACAAGTAATATGCATCAAATACACAAAGATTCATGGCCTAGAACATGCAATAATCGAAGCTACACTCAAGGAAATGCATCTAGGTTCAAAGCTTCAAGAATTCCATGCAAACCTCTAATGGTATCTTCAGGCACACGCCTCCACCACTTAATACAAGTTCATACAAACATTTATGCATATATTAGGATCAATTATCATGCATCAATTCAAAATAAACCATAAGGAATCAAGCAATTTCATCAAACATGCCTCTAACCCTTACTATTCACATATATGAGCACATCTCAAGCAAATGGCCATGAAATTCAGCAATCAAGCACTTAAAATAAAATAAGAGGATGGAGGACAAGTTTATGAACTTACCTTTCAAATTTGAGAAGAAATGATGGCGATTTGAGCCCAAAATTTGAAGTTGAAGGAGTGTTCTCTTTTCCTCTCCCCTTCTCTTGGTAGGCAGCTGATGATGAGCCCTTTTTTCTTTCTTTCTTGGTTCAGAACGAAATGAGGGCTGAGAGTTTGAAAAGGGATTTAAGTTAGGAGAGTGTGGGCCCAAGAATGGGTTAAATTGGTCAAATATTGAGAGAGATATGGCTAAATTAGTGAAAAGGGGTCGAGACTTGCGTAAGGCTCAGTTCGGGCAAAATACGAGGGATCAAACGAGTTTAGAAAATTATAAAGTTGGATTCTCTAGCTTCCTTTCTTCGTTGTGAGTCCAACGCCACATCCGAAATTCGAATTCGAATTCCCGAGCTCAAATTACGCCTTCCGGAACACAAGGTGCGCTAAAGCTAGTTAGGCCTTTATGTCCCAAATAAATAAAATGGCTCGTAAACCGTATTAATTTAAATGCGCACCTAGCTCTCTTGTGAGTGCGTACCTGTACGGCCGAAAAGTCGGGATGTCACAATACTTCACACATATACGTATACACAGAGGCTTATGAGTCACATGCATTAAAAAATGGGAACATTTCATTAGGGTCAAACTATATCCTAACCTCACCTTGTACCGACGAAGTCAAAACATGACAAATGATCCACCTCGGAATCAAATTGGCCAACAAAGCACCACCCCGGGCGCACCTGTACAAACTGAAGACCAAACACGAGACTTAGACTCAACAATGAAACACTAGACACACGGCGTATGCGAAGGCACATAATCATATCAAATTCATGCAAGACAAGTCCTACTACACACAACAAACTCACTTAATATTATATAACATGTTAAAAGCAAGTTCATGTGCACAACTAATGCATATCACCACATATAGATGTATAACAATGTGTAAACATGTTTCGTGCAAACAATCCACACTACTCAAGTGACATAAAATGCATAAAAGGACAAATACATACACATAAACATTCTATAACAAGTTAAGAGCAAGTTTGGAGTGGATAGGTGCAAGAAAAATGGAAGAAAAACATAAGAAACGGTTCCGAGCAAGAATGGGCAAAAACTGGAAATTTTTCGAAACGGACAAGCTGTAGAAAAACGATCATATCTTGAGATTGAGAAATGAGAATTTAGTTTTTTTAATTTAAAATGAAACTAGACACATAGGATTTCCAATATATATAGACTGAGTCGTGATTCAAAGCGAGGTGAAAATGGCGTAGGTCGGAATTTGAACGAAAGCAGTTTTTCGGTGAAGTGGCTTCATAATTTTCCAACGGCTATATATCATAATCTAGAAAGATTTTTTAGGTGAATCTAAGTGGAAAATTTTCTAGACTTAAAAAGGTATCTACAGTTAAAATTTTAGGCCAAACAAAGCACAAATGAGGTCGACGTGGCCGTGTCAAAAATTGGCCTGTAAACTGACACGGCCGTGCATGGCAAAATATTTTTAAAGTGCGAAGCTCTGACACGGCCGTGTAGGGAATGAACTAAGGCTTAACACGAACTCGATCCACCACGAGCTCCAAATTTTTGGTCTCCAAGAACACATTGTAGGGTCCGTTGTAAAGCATGACCCTCAACTAACCACGTAACAATGACACCGTACTCTCAAAGTCAACCCAAGAGGCAACTCACAACAACAACAACAAACACACACAAAACAAAGCTAAAAGATGCATGGCCACGTGATATGTATGTTCAAGGTACCATTCACCATTGTGAGAGAATATTATCTTGTTGTGACTATCTAGCTAATGCTAAAACCATTTGGGAAGTCCCTTTTTATCCTCGATGTAACACCCGAACGCGAGGCGCCACATTCCCCACACCGAGACCCGACCCGCATATGAAATGGACAATCCATACACGAATCAAATCACGGTGAACGGGGACTCAACACACTCGCTATGCTAGGTGGGCTAACCCTTTAACCAAATATTAAGAAAGAACCGTAATAAATCAGAGCAATGCAATAGAAAGCAGAAGCATTAGCATAAATCATGTACAATGAGCTACGAGCTCCAAAAATTCACATTTACAACTAAGCATGGCCTTCACAACCTTAAGGTACATAAAAGCGTTCAAATATACAATAAACAAAATATTATGAGTGTGTCTAATACAAAACCAACATGCTAGACCCAAATACAAGACTCCCAAGACTTGTATTCCCGCCTAGCACGAACCAAACCTGCACAAAAGACTGAAATAATACTGGGTCAATCCAAAAGGGATTGGTGGGTAATAGGGCATAAGATATAAATATCGCGGTATTGAAACACATACGTGCAAGTTATAATCTCAATTTAAGTTTTAGGACGATTTCCCAAGCGTGCAAAATAAGAAAGCATAAATGGGATTATATCATATTCGATTATTCATTAGCTCATTCATGGTCTGGCGATTGGGCATGTACAACCTCCAACCTTCTCTTCATGTGTAATCATTATTCATTTATTCATTCTTTATCATGAAATCATTCTTATGTGCACATATATTCGAATCCTTTACATTCGTTCACATACTCCTTTTTCCCCTGGGTGATGGATGGGTTTGCAAGACCCGACCATCCATTCATTGTGGCTAGTGGGGTATATGAATCCCCAAAAGCCCGGTTAGCCTTTCCTTCTCAAATCTCCTAATGAGGTCGGTTTTGCCGTAATTGGTTGGAACTAGTATGAGAGATCACCGTCGGCCCTTGCCTTCCTGGATAGCCACTCACACTAAGTTCTGGGGCCCATGTACATTTATGCTCTCGCCAAAACATTTGGTGGGATATGAAGTAAAAAGGGCTTTACTATCGAAATCTTTTGCTTGATGAAGGACTCGATATATAAATATATAATTTTGGCTCAAGACTTTGCACATAAGGGATATATCGGGTTATTTTAACTATTAGAAGAGAAGCCCACCTTACAAGATAAAAATGATAGCAAAGGAGCTCAAAGATCGCCCTCACCTCCGACTGGACCGGTATCTATGCAAGAGAAGTGAAGTGAAACTCATGAGGACCATATATGACGTACGACAACATCATGCATATGTTATGAGATGCATATGAGATTAAATAAGGCCATAAAGATGCATTAATATACTATTTCAATCATTCATGTCCATTCTAGGTAATAACAACTCATTTCAAGCTAATATTCTCAAATATCATTCATAATACATAATTCAATTAGCAAACAAGGTATGTAAGTCATAAAATTTAGGGTAGGATAAGCACTTAGGGTTCAAAACCAAAGAATTCATGCATTCATGCGCATAAAGGAGTAATAAAGACACACGAACGCATAAATCGCGCATATAATGTTAAATGGACCCCAAATTCATACATGAACTAGATAACACACATATGAAACATAATTTGTAACACCATACATGTCAGAGCATCACATCCCCACACCACGTGTCCAATTCACATATGAAATTGATTTCAATACATGAACTAAACACTTGGCGAATGGATGACAATAAAAAATCAATCCTGGCTAGACGAAAACTAACCCTGTTACCAGTCAAGTAATACCAAAACATTTATAATATAACATATCAAAATCATCATGATCAATATGTACATCACTATCAAAGGCACACAGGCCTCAAAATCTCATAACAATATATACAATACGTATCCAAGTGTAGAATAATATTATGCATCAATAGCAAAATGTAAGACCAATGCTAGACGCGGACTAAAGACTTTGATTCCCGCCTAGTATGCACCTGAAAAGACTGAAATTGGTGGGGCATCAGTCTATGGAAGACTGATTGAGGGGCATAATATATATAAGTGCACATACATGCAAGTTAGACATTCGGTTGAAGTTTTGAAATAAAATAATAATATACTTTAAGAAATAAGTTGCTTTGCCTGAGATTACAACTGTCTAATTTAGCAGTTTGATGAAGTTACAATCAATCAATCCCTAGCCTGGCGAGTAGGGCAATTCTCCAACCACACACCTAGTAGTGAATGACACCAATTGCTTCATTTAAGAATATAAGTGATCATGCGATTTATTACAGTGCACAATTAGCAGTTTCATGTAACCTTTTCCCCCTCTCCCCGAGTGATAATTGGGTTTGCAAGACCCAATTATCCAATCATGGTGTATGTCGGGAACATGACTCCCACGTACATGATTCCTTCCTTCACCAAACCTCCTGGTGAATTCAGGGTTCATCCCAGTTTGTGAGAGTAGCATATGAGATACCCGTTAGCCCTTGCTTTCCTGATTGGCTCACACACTAACACTCGGGCCCAAAGTGCTATTATACAGGGTTACTCGCCAAATCATGAACATGAACAATATTTTGGGAAGATCATTTTCAATACTTGACATTTTTCGAAAGATAATAAATATAGTATACATTTTGGCCGAAAATACACTTAAGGTTGTATCGGTTCTATGAACTTAGGAATAAACCTCACCTGTGTAGAAAAGAAAGCAAGGATACAGCTTATGGAGCCTGCACCTCGTCACCCAGATGCTGGTCTATGTAAGAAGGACAAGTGAGTGTGAGACACGACCTCATGAACCACATAAGACGAACGACAATATCATGAAATGTGTAACAATTCTATCATGCTAAGAAATGATCCGTTGCGATTCATGTTTCACATAATGATTCAACAATCAACTCAAGCAAGTAAAGACCAATGAGTGTCAACTAAGAGCATAATTACCAATAAATCAAGTATATAACTCATATAAGTCATATACGGGAGTCAAGGAAGTGAAAGAAATGCAATAAGAAGGGTTTTGCTAAAGTTTAGCAAAAGTTGACAATTTTTGGAAACGCACAAGCTGTAGGAAAATGGATATATCTTGAGATCTAAAAATTAGAATTGGGTTTTATTTGTTGGGTTAGAAACTAGATTCATAGAAATTTCTGAAAATATATAGCACAAATCATGATTCAAAGTGACGAGAAAATGGCGTAGGCCCGAAGTAGGGTGAATGCAGATTTTTGAAGAAATGGCGACACCAAGATGGATTGATTATATCTCACAAACCAGAAAATATATTGAGGTGATTTCAATTGGAGACTAAAGTATACTTCAAAAGGTTTCTATGGTTAAAATTTCAGCTCATTTGGAGTTCGGATGAAGGGTTAACGAAGCAAAACAATCTTAGGCAGAAAGCAGGAGAATTTCCACGCCCGTGGGTATTTTCAAGCACAAAAATCCCGCCTAGCCTAGCGAGTAAGTTGTGTCTCCGTTCGCCTTGATTCGGATTCGGGCATGGACTTCCATTTCATGACCGGAT
>JBBMKE010433559.1:0-10241 GCA_037834125.1 Lippia alba
ATCTTTTATTACATTAGTTTGGTCTTATCAAATTGGAGAGAAAAAAATTACAGATATTCACAACTCGGTAATCTCCCCACGGCTCGTTGCCGGTTTTTCTTTAAAAAAAAAGTTAGTTATTATTGAATCTATCTAATATGTATGCATTTACTATTAATAGTTTAATTTAGTAGTTTAATGTAGTATTAATTTAATAAAAAATCTTGTATTCAAATATTTAAAATTTTTTGTATTTAAGTATTTGAAAATATAATTATTATTGATAAACATGACTCTATGCCCAAGTGATTCGAGCAAAATAATGCCAAAATAATGGTCCATATTTAAGTTGAAATATTACCATCCAATGTATAAGGAGATTCCTCAACAAAAATACGTATGCTCCATGTTGAAATTATAAATAAAATTATGCCAACCAACTCTTTAGGAAGTCAAGACCTTGAAAAGTTTGCAGTAGTTAGGACGTCATCACATTTCATATTTCATATATATATAAAATAATCCAAATAAAACATATTTAATATAATATTATATTGTAACTTGCCAACTTGCAAAAATAAATATTTTAATTAATTTACCTCGACAATAATTCACTTTCTTTTATATATGTAATAGTGATATTTGCTTTATTTTAAAAGTAATTTAACTATGTAATTCTATTTTTTAATCTACTAATATTTTTAAAAATATTATATTATCTTATCTATTATTTCGGATACCCATATCAAACACCGGATGAAATATTTTTTCTCATAAAAATTTCAAAAACAAAAAGCATCCCCATATTGATATTAGGACGTGTTTGTATTCATACCTCGTATATCGTGTTCATATTCATAAATTTTAATCCGGTAATCCTTAGTAAATTATGGTGTAATTAAAGTGACATATTAGCTAATCATCGACAGTGAAAACAACAATAATCAGGAAAAGGATCAATACCGATATGTCACGTGCCATTCCAATTCCCCCGTGCCAACCATGAAGCTGCTCCTCTCAAGTCTCCACACCATTTTTTCCCTTGTCTTATTGATGTAATCGCGTTTCACGTGATTCTCACAATAATGGTTTGTATAATTATGTCGTAATAGGAAAAGTAAATAAACAAAATATATATTATTATTATTTATTTGAATTCCGATCAAACTATAGGTTAAAAAACTTACTAAATTATCAGTACACTTGTTTTGTTTATTTTTTCGAGGGTGTTCGCAAATTCTACTGCATAAATAAAAATTAAAACAGAAGTGATAGTTGTTAAAATTTATATACTTAGAGTAGCGAGTGTTTGAAATAAGAAAAAGGTAGAAAAATAATCGATTGAGTTTGCATAGAAAATTTAAGAATCATTTCTATTAGAATTAGATGGAATGGAACTAAATAATTATAATACTTTTTAGATTTTTAATTTACAACTAATTTATTCAGAATTAGATTGAATCAAACCAAATAATTATAAAACTCTTTAAAATTCTGATAGTTGTTTTTTAAAAAATTCAATAGTGATATTTTGAAATAACTTTCCTCTTTGAAGGTAATGATACAGTGTATATTTCTCTAACCATTTGGGAGGGTTTTTTTAAAATATATATATAAAAATTTTCCTTTTATTTCCAAAAGACTTTTGTAGTTTTTCTCAATGTTTTGAAAATCGGACCGAGTCGGCCGGTTCGACCGGTTCAACGGTGAGCGGCGCCTTGTCCGGTCCGGGTGACTCCCAAAAACCAGTTGGGATCGGGCCGCTATCGAACCAGAAAAATCGGCCGATTAACCGGCGGTTCCGACCCTAAAAACCGGATCGGACCGCCGGTTCATGAAATGGCTTTTGAAAAAAACAAAAAAAAAATTGTTATTCTTATTTTTTGTTTCTGTCGAAACATTTTTCACTTTTGAGATTGGGATTCTGTATTGATTTTCTTCTCTAAAACAAAATAGCTAAAACCCCTTCCAACCCTAATAAATCACCTCGTAGGCCACCATCTTCACCATCACTTCGTGCGCCGCCGCCGGCATCCAGCACCGGCAGTCTTGTCTTTTCAAGTAGACCTTTATTCACAGTCTTCTCTTTGTTGTCTGTGGAGGTTGATGAAGTAACAACAATTCCATTTTTAAGGTTTCCAAGACAATTGTTTTGGCTTGATGAAAAAGCAGTAGGCGGCTCATTGGTGATTCCAATTTCCAAAGTTTAAAGATTTTAATATAATAGTTTTGGGCTGGGCTTTTAGGTTTGAGTAATTAAAGTGAAATGTTTTAAATTTTATGATAAATATAAATAATAGAATTGTCAAAAATTAAATGAATTTTTAAATTTGATTAATTATTGTGACATGAATTCCCTTTTTTAATATATTGTGTAAAGATAATTAATTTTTTGTATTTTGAATATTGAAAATATGTATTTTTTATGTGTATAATATTATATTTAATTAATAAAATAATATTTATTTATGACATCATAAAGTGGTTGAACCGATCGAACCGATTAAATCAGTAACCAGTAAGCCTTCCGGTTTGGCCTCCGGTCCGGTTTTGAAAACATTGGTTTTTCTTTGAAATACCTTCAATATCCGACTAAGTAATCTTTAAAAGTAGAAATTAATTAATATCTCTTAAACAGGCTACATACCTAAGTACAAGTAGATTAATCATGCTAGTCCAAAAGGGACAAACGTGACAGTTCTACACACGTACATAATATTTAATTTCCAAAAGTTTGGAAAATAAATAAATGTAATAATATTTCCTAACGACTTACCATAGACTTTTAACAATCTTGAATTTTTTTATATTTTTTTTTTTGACAGCTAACAATCTTGAATCTTGGTAGCTCTAGAAAGTTGATAAAGGTGCCAATGAATAATACATTAGGCTATATTTTTCAGAATATTAATGATGGAGAAAAATCGATTTTTTCTCTCGTATGAGGGATTACTTTCTCTCGTATGAGGGCTTCCGCTTCTCTCGCATGAGAGAGTATTGGCTTTGGTAATTAGCTTTACTCCAGAGTTTTCACCAGAAGTTTCCTTACACGCAGTCATCCGTCTTCTACTCGAATCATCTCCACCAAATTTCTGTTTTTCCTATTTTTTTCCTTACTCTATCTTTTGTGTTTTTTTTTCCGTTCTATTTTTCCTTTTCTCGATCACCTCCTTTCTTCTGTCTTTTTCCTTTTCCCTTTCTGCTGTTTACGGTCTCACAGGTTTGTCTCAAGGAAATACAAGCCAAAGCAGTCGATAGTCGTGTCTCCCCATTCCATGGAGGATAGTTTACTGTGGGTTAATAGGGCCCTCTCCCTAACTGCAGAAGAGGAACATGGCTGGGTAGCCCCTGATGAAGCATGGAATGGTGAAAATCCAAAAAACCAATTCTGGGTGGTTGGAAAAATTCTATCTCAACGTATTTTCAAGTTTGAAGCTGACAATCACATTACAAAATGCTTTCAACCCCATCCGAGGAATGGAACTGAACAAACTTGATAATGGTCGATTCCTTATTATTTTCCATCATGAGGTGGACAGGAGAAGGTTCCTAAATGGAGTCTCATGGATGTTTGAAAAAAATCTTATCGTCTGCAGGTCTATTAATCTCAATGAAGATCCAATTACAGTGCAGCTTGATCAATGCGACTTCCATATTCTGGTCCATGGCCTCCCCTTAGCTAAGCGTAATCCCGCCATGGGAAAATATATAGGAAGCAAATTGGGGGTTTTCAGAGAACTCGACAATGCTACTAAGAATGGATACAAGTTCTCTACTGCAATCAGAATTCGGGTAGGGCTAGACATCACCAAACCCCTTTGCAAAGTCATGAAGATAAAAAACCAAAAAGGGAGTGAAGAGTATGCCCTAGACAATGCGAAACCGGTTTTGAGGATCCAGGACCGGAATATCCGTTTGGTCCGTGGCTCAGGGCTACAGCATCACCATCTTGTTCTGGCTGGAAAGAGAGCACCACCGTCCGCCCTTCCTCCACTCTTCGGCCAAAATTCACATCTCCCAAAGAAGATTTGGGCTATCCTACTGACAGTGACAGGGCTGACTTACAAAACCACTGTACACAAATTTCTGACAATCAACCCTCCAATTGGCCAATGAATTTGTCTGCAGGATCTCACCAAACCCCTAATCCTAATCCTGCAGGTCTGCCACCGAAGATTATTTCTTACCCTTCCAACAACTCTGAAGCCGCCACTTTCTTAGTCCAAAATCCCAATCTTCTCAATCCTCCTCGTAATCTTCAAACTGATAATAACCCCTCATCGTATTTTGACTCTCTACGCTCTGTCCCTTCTCCTGTAATCTGTCAGAAGCTGAAAACCCATCTTCTAATTCGCCCTTTCTAGTTACGGGAGATAAGGAATCCCTATCCGAACTGGGCCTTGACAAGTCCCCAAGCCCACCTCAAAAAAATAAAGGCCCAATCCCTCATAAGCCTTCTTCTTCCCATGGAGATACAGACCCAAATGGTAATCAAGGCCCATCTCAAAACATGATAACCCCTATGGTAATTGAGATTGAAGCACAAAAATCAACCCAATCACCGATCAGGGCCGCGGCCCATTCTTCATTAAATGGTATGGACCAAACAAGTCCTTTCCAGGTGGATCCTAGCACTACGCCCCAACCAGAAAAACTTCCTATCAACAGAGCTTCCCCAGTTTTTTCAATTGTTGCAACTGATATCTGTATCAAACCTTTAACAACCATCTCTCCAAAATACATAGATTCGGAACTCACTGCCCCTCAGAATTCCTACTCCCATGCCCCATTTCCCAATGTCTCCTTCCCTTTTGATGCAAAAGATTTGGTCAATGTTCCCCTCACCTTCAATGATATCCCTCAATTTTCCCTGTCTCAACACTCCATAGAAACCTCCAGAAATCATACTAACTCACGCTCATACTCTGCTCCAAAAGCTCTAGCTCCTTGTCATATCTCCAACAACTCGATTAAAAGAAAATTCCTCGATGACTCGACTGATTCCTCTTTTTTACCTAGTCAGAAAAAATGCTCACTTCTCTCTGAGTCTTCCTCTTCCCATACCATGTACATTCCGACGGAGGCTGCGCGATAGCCCCACCAGTCCCAATGAGTCTCTTATTTTGGAACTGTCGAGGTTTGGGAGGACCTCGTACAGTTCATGAGCTTCGGGCGCTTATCGAAGCCCATTCTCCCATCTGGGTGTTCATTTCTGAAATTAAATGCAAATACCGTAGGATTGAGTTCCTTAAATCCCAACTGAACTTGTTTGGAATTGGAGTTGATGCCATCGGTCGTAGTGGCAGACTTGCTATGTTGTGGCAGAAAGAGGTTGATGTCACCTTACTCAGCTTCAGTCGTAATCATATCGATGTTGCTGTTATCCTCGATCCTAATAAGCCCTGCTGGCGCCTTCTGGCTTCTATGGTAACCCGGATCATTCACGTCGTCATGAATCTTGGCGGATTCTGACTCACCTTGGTAATTTATATAATTGGTCGTGGTTGTGTGGATGAGATTTCAACGAAATACTTTCGAATTCGAAGAAAAGTGGTGGGGAGCCTCGCCAACCGTATCTCATTAATGCGTTCAGACATTGTATCTCTTCTTGTGAACTCAATGATTTGGGCTTTAATGGAAATTCATTCACTTGGTCAAATAATTGTAAGTTTTCGGATACAATACGAGCACGGCTTGACAGGTGCTTAGCAAACCATTCTTGGACAACTCTTTTTCCTGAAGCCCGCGTCACTCACCTTACATCAGTCAACTCTGATCATGTGTCAATCCTTGTCACTCTTCAATCCCCCCAGACACGCCATTCTGAGATTGGGAAGCGCAACTTCAAATTTGAAGCCATGTGGCTCAGACATACCGATTGCGATGAAGTCGTGGCTAGTAGTTGGGATTCTTCTCCGGCTTCACATAGTGCTGGTGCTACTTGGAGAAAATTGGCCAGTTGTCGATCTGCTCTTGCCCGTTGGAAGAAGAAAGAATTCATTAATCCTAAGAAGCACGTGCAGAGTTTGGAGACACGCCTCATCGAACTCAGGGAGGGCCTTATTACAGAACATACAAAACAAGAGGAGCATAGGATAAAGGCTGAAATTGATGAATGGTACACCCGAGATGAAATCAAATGGAAGCAGAGGGCTAAACCACATTGGTTACTTGAGGGGGACCGGAACACTGCCTTTTTTCACGCTCGCGCTTCTAATAGGCGAAATAAAAACACAATTACTAGAATTAAAAATGAGCATAATTCCTGGGTTGATTCAAAGCAGGAGATAAAAGGAGTTGTGGAAAGATACTTTAGAAATTTATTCACTTCTTGTCTCCCTCCCTTGGGTGAGATTGATACCATTATTGACTGCTTGGACCAGCAAGTTACGCCGGAGATGAATTCTACCCTGAGTGCTCCGTTTACTGCTGAGGAAATTGATAAAGCCCTTTCTCAAATGGCCACTCTTAAATCTCCAGGCCCGGATGGTATGCCCCCGCTTTTCTTCCAGAAATAATGGTCTCTCACTCGTTCTGATGTTATTAAGTGTTATCTGGACTTCTTGAATTTTGGTCAGTCTTCTAATCTCATGCATCACACACACATTGTTCTGATTCGTAAATGCAAGAACCCAGAGTCGATGTCTCAACTCCGCCCCATTAGCTTGTGCACTGTTATTTATAAACTGACTTCCAAAGCTATCACTAACAGGCTTAAACCTTTCATGCATCACATTATCTCTTCCTCTCAAAGTGCTTTTGTTCTTGGTCGTCTTATTACTGATAATGTCCTAGTTACTTTTGAGCTGAATCATTTTATTAGGCATAGGAAATCTGGTAGAGAGGGTTTCCTGGCTCTGAAGTTGGACATGAGTAAGGCGTATGACCTCGTGGAATGAATCTTCTTGGAACGGGTTATCTTGAGGTTAGGTTTTTGTCTTCCTTTTGTTAGTATTATTATGCGTTGTGTCTCTTCTGTTACCTATTCTTTTGTTTTGAACTAGTTCACTTTTGGGCGTTTTTCCCCTAAGCGGGGCCTCCGCCAGGGAGACCCCCTCTCCCCTTATCTGTTCCTCTGTGCTGAGGTCTTCAACAAGTTAATTTCTTTTGATGACCGGATTAAAGGAGTGGCTATCTGTAGACGTGCTCCATTCATTTCTCACCTCCTTTTTGCAGACGATACTATGATCTTTACCAGAGCTGATCAGGATACGGTTGAAGGGATACGGGAAATGCTTCAGAAATATGAGTCAGTTTCTAGTCAATCTGTGAACTTTCAAAAATCCTCGATTGTCTTTAGCCCGAATGTTGTCAGAGACGTTAGAGAGAGACTTACACATAGACTTGGGGTTGTTGAAGTCCTTAAGCATGATAAATACTTGGGCCTCCCTTCTATTGTGGGTTCTAGAAAAAAAGAAGTTTTTGATTATATTCGTGAACGGGTTTGGTCCAAGATCCAAGGCTGGTCCGAGAAGCTTTTGTCCCAAGCCGGTAGAGGTCCTTATCAAGACGGTCCTTCAAGCTATTCCAGCTTACCCTATGAGTTGCTTTCGCTTGCCGGACTCTCTTTTGCATGATATTGAGAAAATGATTAGGGACTTCTGGTGGAGCAATGGAAACAAGGATAAAATTCATTGGGTTAGTTGGCAAAGTCTATGCGAGAGTAAAAGAATGGGCGGCATCGGGTTTCGTGATCTCAAAGCTTTTAATTTGGCTCTTCTAGCAAAACAGTGTTGGCGAATCTCTACAAACCCCAACTGTCTTCTCACTCAACTTCTGAAGGCTCGCTACTTTGCTCAAAATGATTTTAGCAAAGCCACTTTAGGTTATAAACCTTCTCTCACCTGGAGAAGTCTTCTTGCGGCACGTCCGGTTTTCTTGGCAGGCTCCAGATGGAGAATTGGTAATGGCGAGTCAATTCGGGTTTGGCAGGATCAATGAATTCCCAGACCTTGCTCCTTCAAACCGATTTCACCCCGGACTCTGACCAAATTCTTTCAATTCCTACTGGGAATCCTTCTGACCAGGATCGTCTTATCTGACACTTCACAAAATCTGGAATCTTCTCGGTCAAGAGTGCCTATCACATTGCTCTTTCGCTTGACTCACAGAGAAATTTTACAGCTGGTCCCTTGTCTAATCTTAATTGGTCTTTTATTTGGTCGGCAAAGGTGGCCCCCAACGTTAAGGTGTTCTTATGACGTCTGTGTTCAAATGCCTTAGCTACCTCTTTAAATCTTCTCAAGCGCCGCTGCTCCTTTTCCCAGGTTTGCCCATTTTGCGATAACTCTCGTGAAGACATTCCCCACCTCTTCTCTTTTTGTGATTTTGCTCGCCAAACTTGGCCTCTCTCCAATTTCCCTTTTACCTGCATTTCATTTAGATGCGGCGACACGTTCTCTTGGATCTTTGCTGCCTCCCAAGCTGTTAATGTTGGAGATGCTGCACTTTTCTTCACCATTCTTTGGTCTATTTGGTGGTTCCAAAATATCAAGGTATTTGAAGAGAAATCAGCTTTTCCTGGGGATGTGATTTCTTTTGCTAGTAATTTTAGCTCGACTTTCCTCGCTGGAGTTCGCCTCCAACCTTCTTTTCATCTACCTTCGGCTAGGGATTGTTGGACTGCCCCTCCTCTTGGATCAGTTAAAATTAATTTCGATGGTGCGACTTTTGCTGCTTCTGGAGAAGTTGGTTTAGGAGTGGTGGCTCGTGACTCGTTCGGCTGTTGTGTGGGTTGGCTCTCCTCCCGGTACCGGGACCGTTTTAGTGCCGAAGTAGCTGAAGGGATGGCTGCTCGTGCTGCTGCTGAACTTGCTCTCAAACATGGCTGGAATTCGATCATTTTGGAGGGAGATTGCCTCAACATTATTAATAAGCTTGCTTGCTCGAATGAGGACTGTTCGGAAACAGGTAATATAGTCTCGGACACTCGCAAGCTGCTGTCACACATCTCCTCTTTATCTTTCTCCAGCATCCGCAAGACGGGTAACATGGTGGCTCACTGGCTAGCATGCAATGCCTTCTCTTACCAGGAAGGGTTATATGATCTGCCTGCTGAAGCTCTTCATATTTCCCTTGCTGAACGTTCTTCCTCATTTTGTTCCAGCCTTCCCTGGAGTTATCTTTGAGCTTGCTTTGTTCATCTTGACCTTGTTTTCTGCTGCTACTGTTGTTCTTTTGGTGCCTTTGGTTTCAAAAAAATAATAAATAAATAAATAAAAACAATACATTAGGCTACTTAAATAATTCAAACAAACTTACTTTCTACGGCACATAGCTCATTCAATTGAATTCTTATCTTGTTGCAATATTTAAATAATAAAATATCAATAGTTCAAGTAAATTATTTTAAAACTATATACATCTTTTAATCGGTCTCTTGTTTGGTGGGGTGGAGTGTAGACCTAGTTAGGGTTTTGTGTGAGAACGATTTGATTTGGGTTAGGTCGAGTTTTAATTTATTTTTTTAAAATTTTAATTGTTCTTAGCTGATTAGAAAAATAAAATTCAAGTTGATCTAATTATTTGTCCTGAATGCATACATGAATTTGGTCTAATTTTTGTTTCTAAATTTGAAATTCAAATAAATTTTGAATTTGAGTTGAAATTTCAAATTTTTGTTTTTAGATTTGAAATTCAACTAAATTTTGAATTTGAGTTGAAATTTTACTTGTTTATTCACGTAAATAATACAGACACGACAATATATTATAGGAATTTTCGCAACTCAATATGTCATTGTGGGGATAAAATTTATCATATGAAAATACAACTAATTATGGTGTCATATGACCAGAACCGAGTTTTAACAATATTTTCAAGCTTAATTATGTTTGATCGTATAAATCGAATTTAAAGATGATGAATCAATAAAATTCAGTTCTATTTAATTTCTTTATTCGAACTTATCAACAATTTATTAACTTAAGCAATACATATACATTGTTCAAACAAAAATAATTGATTCAATTCAACTAAAACCTTTGTTTTTAGACTCAAACTTGACTAGAATCCGAATACTCGTAAACAGGCTCGTCTTATTTAGACCCCCCTAATTCACAACAAAACTAAACCAAACGCACCCTTAACGACGTGGCATGCATAATCTCGTAATTCTCAGAAGATCCTTTTCCCCCGGCCGTAATTGCAGTCAAACCCTTATTTTAGGTTTATCTAAACAGGCAACTCTATTTTTTATTTATTACATATTCAGAACCCTATCCACTCCCACACCACTTTTTGCCCCCATTCTCTCTCCCAAC
>JBBMKE010433570.1:0-10240 GCA_037834125.1 Lippia alba
TCGTGGACTAGATTGTAATTAGGCCTAAATACAGGGTAGTCAGATGTAATTTTCCCTATATATATATATATATTGTCAATACCTGCATCTATGTACAAAGTCCAAATAGTCTTGACTCAATCCTGCACCGGCTGGCTGCTCCCGGTTGCTCACTGTCATCAGAAACTGCTACAACGCCCCATATCTGGCTCTAACTGGGCTCATCTCGTCAGTAGATTCCTCAATCTCCTCATCTCTTCCAGCATGGGCATCCGTAGGGTCATCCTGAGCGGCTAGTGCACCGAATACTAGACCTACTGACTCCAGAGCCATCTGCTTGTCGGTAATATAGAAGGCCTCAAAGAGCCTAGCCCTAATCCTGCTCTGGTAAGGCTGATGCATCTCCATAGCCCAGTCTCTATCTCCCGTCATATAAGCCAAATTAGCCTCCAACTCAGCAATACGAGATGTTTGTTGGGCTCTGGCCTGCTGCTCCTTCATCAGTCGAGCATCCATCTCTCTGGAGTGTTGCCTAGTAATATCTCGGTCAGTCTGGTGCTGCACCACCAAATCGTGGTAGCGAATAGACTCCAAGCGGACCTCTCGCAATCTATCATGTAGATACTTATCCTGCTTGGTCTCCAGTTGATGAACGACCCTAGTGGGGTATGAATACCCCAGATGTCCTCTCTCCTGTGCTTGTCGCCAGGTATAATAACGGGCCCTAAAGCAGTGAACTACGGCTACTGTACGAGGAGGCTCAAACTCCTCAAAATATATCTCATCCTGCTTTCACTGGCTCAAACTGTCCATAACTATAGAGAAAGCACACTGATTCAGACTGTCCATAACTATAGAGAAAGCACGGATATGAATACTAAGATATAAAACAAGTAAACTCAAAAACATTCTTCCAAGATTTTACTCAACCTCGTTCTCTGATACCATCTTAGCTGTAGCGCCCCAATGCCACAACCCCGCACCGATGTGTCATGTATATCCCAAGTAACTAAGAAACCCTAACACTCGAGAGATACTTCGGCGAACGGACAAACTTAACAATAAATAGAGCTTTAAGGTGTTGACAAAGCAGCAGAATTCATAGCAATTTAAAACTTTTAAAAACATGTATGCAACAACAAATAACATGATCTGAAGTAAAGAAACAATTATCCATATAATATCATACAATCAATAATTTAACTAAGCAAGTGGGAAAACATTAAGTTCAACAAAATTCAGTAACGTTTCAGGATATAACCTGAACACGCTTCTAGAACAGAATATATAAACATATAGGTAGTTGCAACCAAGAATGCATGACAACAATAGAGTAACTAATAGTCTTGACTTAACAAAAGACTTCCTAAAGCTTTAAGATACCTCTACAAAGCGCCTGGTTGTAAACCTGAAATCATGAGATTAGAAAACGTTAGAGGGATTTGTCGAAGGGACTAAGTGAGTTATAACTTAAAGATACATTAAGTACTTGGAAAAAGTTTAGGGATTTTGAATGGATTTAATTCAAAATTTATTTTCAAAATAAAGTTTCATATCTTTTTCTTTAGCCAGGATTTTCAAACAGTAACTCACAGGCACACACATCAGGGGTACTGGTTCATACGGACTGTTAGGGCCCAACAGAACAGGATTCCAGAAGCTTGCATTTTCACATTATCAGAAGTGCATAGAGCACACAGAGTTCAGAAATTAAATCTTTAATAAAAGCTGTATAACTATGGACAAAACAGTATATCAGAAACTATTACTTTAGAATAGACGCATTATCCAAAAGGGAAAGTATTTAACTTGAAAGATAAGTATCTTTGAATCTGAATGAATTAATTTGAAAATCATTTGTATATGTATGTATATTCGTGGTTCCAATTGAAATAGTATAAACCTCACCTATTTATTTGGGTAAGTAGATAGTTGGCAGAAGGTAGGGGATCAAGCAGTGCCCTAGGGATCCCAGGTCTCGGTTTTAACTCCTGTAAGTGATACATGACTATGAGCTTAAGGAAACTAAGTTCTGAAATAGATCAATGATGCATGATTGAATGATTGTGTTCAAACAAAGGAACACAAGATTGACATAAAACATTGTTAGAGAAGGATCACCCTTATTAGAAAAAGAATTCAGGTTAATCTTACACAAAAGATTATAACGTAGAATCAAATACTAAGCTTAGAATTCTGAAACAACTTCAATTAAGTAAGATTTTGGTTTGAAAAGCTTAATTTGATCCCATATCTTGAGAATTTGCGAAAAAAGATTTTACCGTTGAATCTGGCTCGTCAAAACGATTCAATTGGTATAAAGTCAATGGTCAAAGTTACTATTTAGGTATACGGTATTTGTACGAAAATACATACGATATTTATACGTTATTTGTTCAAAATATATACGGTATTTGTACAAAAATATATATAGTATTTATACGGTATTTGTATAAAAACATATATGGTATTTATATAAAAATACTTAAGTATTTATACTAAAATACACTTGGTATTTATACAAAAGTATTCACCATATTTATACATAGAAGGGTCAAATATGTATACGTATATTGTATGTATCATATAACATATATCAGTTGGTTAGGATTATACTTAGTAAAACATGTAACAATTAAAACTATAGGCTATAATAATAATTCATGTAACATGTATCACAATTAAATCATGTATCATATTAAATTAACTAAGCATGAACAAATTATAATTACAATGTAACATGTAACATGTCATAATGGTTGTCACAAAATTAGATTGTAGCATAATTAAATAATGTAATAAGTCAACACTAAATGAAAAATCAGGTTCGATTACTATTACTGTTTCACCCATTTTGAATTTCTACATAAACGCTTGTTGCATGGTCATAACTAAAGAAGTGTCATAGGGCAACGATCGACTCGACCACAATCTATGTGTATTCTAGCAAGTAGGATTGGGAATATATGAACCGGGTAATGGCTTATTTAGCTGTATAATACTTTTGAATATCTCTTGTCATTGTCTGGAGTGAGCCATGCTGAGGTTGCTGGCGTGATTAATGTCCCTCATTTTACCTGAGATGTAATCCATCGTGAAGTATGCTTCATACCCATTTTTCAATTTTTTTACAAGGTGTAGCTAGGTGGTAGTTTCTTTTGTTTAAAACTAAGCATCTGTGTTTGTCTTGTGCTGGGTAATTTGGCTTGCTTCTGGTACTATGATCATGATAAGCCGGCATGGAATTCGTTAGTGCGCATCTTCGGCCCACCTCTCCATTAGAAAATATTGTTGTTTAAGTTGATTGCTGCTTTTGTTTATAATAAAGACCTCATCTGCTGAGTGTTTAGTTTCCTAACTTTAGTGTTTGCATTTGTAATGACTCTCGACAGTTGAATGTTGGTCGTTAATTTTGTGACACCCCGACTTTCCACACGTACAGGTTTGTACCACATGTGGGTTTAAATACTGCTTTGCATTTATTTTCATAATTAGATGATGTATTTCATTCATATTTTTACGCTTATTTGATCAATTTGGACAATTAGAACTATTTGGTTATTTGGATTTCCGATTTATCACTTAAATTGCATTTTTGTGATTTTGATTTCCGAGCATGCTTAACATGATTTGTATGAGTTCTGGGTCTTTTTGAATGTTTTAAAGTTGTTCTGGGCCTTAGTGTAATTAGTTTTGGACTCAATTGTGTGCTTTTTATATGTTTAGGGGTCATTTGGTAATTATGATCTTTTTTAGTCCTTAGGTCGTTTCTTGAGCTAGGGAACTCGGAATTGAGTCCCGACACCTTCGTTGCGTTCCATTTGGTAAATGGGATTCAATGAGACTAACCACGTATTTTTTCGACCTCGTTTTGACCCCTATATCGACTCGTATACACTCACGTACAAAAATACATAATTGTTTGTGGACTTTTTCCTTCCTCTTTTGAACAACTATCAGCAATCCTTCTCTCACCCTCACACCATCACCACCGAACCACCAAGAAGAAAGGTAGAAAACCCCAAACTCCATTGTTCCTCCATTGTTGCTCCAAGCCCAAGCTCAAGACACCCATTTTCTTGTATTTCTTTGCTTGGTAAGTATATATTTTTTATCCTTGTGTTTATATGACCTCTATTATGCCTTCATATCTTGAATTACATGGTGGGATGGTGGGGATTGAGTATGGCTTGATTTAGGAGGGTTTGATGGCATGTGTTGGGTTGATGCATTCCCTTTGCTCTTGTTGCACTTTTATGTATATTTGGGGGTTGTGAATGCTATTTCTTTGGTATTTTATGGAATTTATGGCTTGGTAGTTGAGTTGGGAAGTTGGTGTATTAATGGCTAATTTGGGTTTTTAGAGAATTGCATGAATTCTTGGTTTTTGGCTTCCTGGGATGTTGATATGTGCTTATGTGAAGTATTGCAGCATGAGTTTTGAGTTTTGGCTTTGGTTATTGAATGAACACTTGGACCCCTTCACCCCAAATTGTGTATATAGATGCTATATTATGTTATTAATGTGTCTTGGTGACTTTGGTACATTCGTGCTGAATTTTGAATGCATTTTAGGCCATTTTGATACAACCTTACCGGTTGAGGCCATATGTGCGCGTATGTGTGTTTCGTTGTAAATTTGCATATGAAACCTTGATCTCTCGATGCTAATTGATGTCTTATATGTTCTTGAATAAGTTATGATGATTATGTATGAATTTGGATTGCATTTGAAGTGTTTAAGCTTGCCTAAGTGTTGTTTTTGGCCGGATATTGCATAAAACGATTTTTGGGCTTTCTGGGTGAAATCAACGGCTATTGGAAATTTGGCCTTGATTTCCAATGGCCGTTGGAATGGCCAAAATTTTTAGGACCTTTTGTAAGGTTCAACGGCCGTTGGAATTAAGGAAGAATAAACCAATGGCCGTTGGTTCTGTCCAGTCCCACCGGTAGCGTTCTTTCGTCATTTCTTCACTTCTTATGCCTTCTAAGCCTATTTCCCACCCCAATATGATTCCTAAGTTGTTATAACATGATTATTTGTGTGCCACCATGATTATATTCGAATTTGGTATGATTTCGGATATGAATTTACGAGTTATGATTCAATATGCGTTTATGGTACGTTTATGCATCACATTGCATTCCATTGAATTCATGAGTATTTGGTTTATATTTGGTTTATATTTGAGTTTAAGTCTCGGGTTTGTGTCTTTTTGTTTGTTTTAGCTCCTCATCCAGAAGTCAAAGAACCCGAGGTTTAGGTGTTCGCTTGCTTACTCCGATCCACTTCTACGCTCATTTTGCATCAAGGTGAGGGTTAGGTTTTGTATAGTGATAACCTATGGCCTTTATGTGAATTGATTTTGAACCCCACATGTGTTATATTGCTATTATATATAAATATGATTGTTGATTATGATATGAGTTCGATTTGTAATTCACCTTTGGATCTTATGGAAAATGTATACGTATGAGCATATATGAGCTTGATTTGAATCCTTATACGTTTCTTTATGGTTCTAGCGAGTTAACCCTGAAAGATGGGAGTTGGTATGATTTCATGGTTTTGGGCCCCCGAATTGTGGGTAAGAGAGACCCGGGACGACCATCGGGGTCACCGGTTATGACCCCTATGCACTTTCCATTTGAGACATACATGCGGTTGTAAGGCGTATGATCTTGAGCCCTCGGTGAGTAACCGGGGAAGGCACAACGTGGGCTAGCTACCCCTGTGTATAGAATCCCTATGGATGACAAGGGTTTGCTCCCCTATCATCATTGAAGTTGAGGTGGTTTGGTTTATGATTTACTCTTTTATGAATCTATAAAGTTGAAGGATACCCGTTCTCGCCAGGTTTTATGCTTTTTTTGTTTTGGTAATCGTGAAACGAGTTGGGATTTTTATGTATCTATAGGTATCTTTTGAAAATGGCTTTGGTTTGCAAAACCCCGATTCGGTTCATGATAGGCCTCCCTTTAAATCTATGTTTTACACTATATGTATTTACGTGGGTGTGCGTTTAGCCCCCACACTCGGTCAAGTGGGTAGACTGGCCCCTTTTTCTTCACTCTTTAGTTGCAGGTTCTCGAGCTAGGGGGAAGTTGTCTTGTCGTGTCTTACTTCCGAGTTTAGGCCGAGTTGCATCACTTGTATTTACTTTTGATACCTTATGATATGGCTTGTATTATGACTCAAAGTATGTGTCGAGTTGAATATTTTGGATACTGGTATTCTTTTGGGCTTGTAGCCATTGTATATATATATGCTAGCTCCATATGTTTGGATCTTGTGTTATTTCCGCATGTTTGATTTATCTGCTTTGTGCGCTCTGTTCGGTTCTAGCCCCACTTAGCCTAGTGTGTGCGTGTCTAGGTCTCTGTTCGCTTAGACTTGGGCTCATATATGGAGGTCCATTTCATGCGTGAGTGTGGGTCTAGGTGCGGGGGATGTGGATGGCCCACGCTCGAGCGTCACATCATTTTTGTGGTATCAGAGCTCTCAGTTGCAAAATCGGAGCTCTAGTATCATGTCGGGTGAGTCTAGGTCGTTCGGCTTAGGACAATGTGGTTATGTGCATTTATGTGAGTTATTTGCCTTCATTGCTCTTTATTGTGCACATGAACATGAGCTAACCGACACGCATATGTATTTGAATTGTCGATTTTGTAGGATAATTATGCCTCCACGTCGTCACCATTGTCGTAAAAGAACTTCGGAGCCCCGACATCATCGGGATCGCTCCCCTAGGCATGAGGAGGATATTCATCCACCACCACCACCTCCACAACGGGATCCGGGGGACTTTATGGAATGACTTGCAACCTATCTTGACCAAAGAGCGCAAGAACGCGCAAATGCTCAAGCCGCTAACAATAACAATAACGGAGGAGGTCTTCTTACCAATATCCTTCGTGAATTTAAGAACTAGAACCCACCGATTTTCATGGGTGGGAATGACATTCAGGCGGAGGAGTGGCTTATTCAGATTTTGAGAATTTGGGAGCTAATCCCTTGTGGGTCGTTGAGAAGGCCCGATGCACGCTTACTATGGTGCAAGGGCAAGCTTATACCTGGTGGACGAGTGCAGGAACTCTTTTGGAAGCCACCGGAGAGGAAATAAATTGAAAGACTTTCTCGAGAGAGTTCTGGAACAAATACATCCCCATCGCCGTTAGGGATCATCACCTCCAAGAATTCATGGATTTAAGGTAGGGATCGAGGACCGTGACCGAGTACATTAATGAATACGAGTACCTCTCCCAATATTGCCCCAACATAGCCAACGACGAACGACACAAAGCTCTCAAATTCATTTATGGCTTGAGGGAGGATATGCAGGATGCTTTAGAAGCGATTGATACGGACACGTGGGCCTCGGTGATGGAGAAAGCATTGAAGGTTGAGGATAGGGTTGTGGCGAGGGAGAAAGACTTCGCACTCCGGGCAAGGATCAAGCTCGGGGTATAATAAGTTTGGGAAGAGATCGGCGCAACAAGCATTACCACCGGCCAAACCACAACAAAAACAATTTAAGCCCGCGGGACAACAGGCTCTACCCTTCGCACTACCGGCTCCCCCTCAAATTCAATGTCGATATTACAAGGGAAATCCACAAAAAGTGTTACAGATATGGAGCTACTGATCACATGGTGAACCAGTGCCCCAAGAATCGAAGGCATGGCCAAGCTGCGAAAAATCAAAGGCCCGCAATACAAGCACGGGCTTACGCTCTCGGAAAAAGAGATAGTTGATGTGGACCCGAATGCTGTGATCGAAGGTACCATAAGCATTCATGGCATATCATTTCATGTACTTTTCGATCCCGGGACATCGTATTCCTTTTTTCATGGGATCTTGCCTGCTGTTTATGCTTGCCTGTTACCTTGACTGCGCCTGACTATGTGGTGAGTTCTCCTTTCGGGGACAGTTTAATTACCTGTCGAGTGTATCGGGAGTGTCTGATGAGTTGTGAAGGTCGTGTCTTTTTGGCCGAGCTGGTGGAATTGCCAATGCAGAGATATGGTGTAATTCTTGGCATGAATTGGTTGTTTGAGCACCGGACAGTGATGGATTGTAGAGAAAATAAGGTCTTGTTGGGTTCTGTGGTATTCACGGGCGAAAGGTTAAAGTCGAGCCCGATTATATTGTTTGTTGAGGCTGGTAAATTGGTCCGGGATGGTGCGACAGGTTTTATGGCCTATCTTTTGAACAAACCGAAGGATCAGGCCAAACTTGAGGAAGCGGAGGTCGTGAAGGAGTTCGTCGATGTATTCCCTGAGAATTTAGGCTCTTTACCGCCTGATAGGGACATCGAGTTCATAATAGACCTCTATCCCGGTGCAGAGCCGTTCTTGAAGACTCCTTATAGGATGGCTTCTGCTGAATTAAAGGGGTTGAAGTCGCAGCTTGATGAACTTCTAGCTTGCGGGTACATTCGCCCGAGCATTTCTCTGTGGGGTACTCCCGTTCTATTTGTAAAGAAGAAAGACAGATCATTATGAATGTGCATAGACTACCGCGAGTTGAGCCGGATGACCGTGAAGAACAAATACCCTCTGGCCTCACATCGAGGAGTTGTTTGACTTGCTACAAGGTTCTTGGGTAGCTGCGTATCCTGGAGGAATATATACTGAAAATCGGGCTTAATACTCGGTATGGGCGTTTTGAATTCGTTGTGATGCCTTTTGGGTTAACAAATGCCCCAGCTATGTTTATGGACATGATGCACCGGGTGTTCAGGCCTTATCTTGACAAGTTCGTGGTGATTTTCATAGACAACATTCTGGTATATTCGAGGTCCGCTGAAGAGCATGCAAAGCACTTAAGAATCATCTTGGAAACTCTTAAAGAACACAAGTTGTACGCCAAATTCAGCAAGTGTGAGTTCTGGATCGACAGGGTTGTATTCCTAGGCCATATTATTTCAAGCAATGGAATCGAAGTTGATCCATCCAAGATTGAAACTGTGCTTCAATGGGAAAGGCCGAAGAACGCATTAGAGATTCGAAGTTTTCTGGGATTAGCGGGGTATTATCGCAGGTTCGTTAAAGACTTCTCCAAGATTGTCGCCCCGTTGATACAGTTAACTAAGAAAGATGTGCCTTTCGAATTTGATGATAAGTGCGAAGTCAATTTTTAGACTCTGAAGGTGAGGTTGACTTCGGTGCCGGTTCTTACACTACCCGATGGGACTGAAGGGTATGCAGTTTATACAGATGCTTCTAAACAAGGACTCGGGTGTGTTCAGATGTAGAATGGTAGAGTGGTAGCTTATGCTTTGAGAAAGCTGAAGGAGTATGAGATGAATTACCCTACCCACAACTTAGAGTTGGCCGCCGTTGTGTTTGCGTTGGTGAAGTGGCGACACTATCTCTACAGTGCAACTTTTGAGGTCTTTACTGATCACCAAAGCCTCAAGTATCTCTTTTCTCAGAAAGACTTAAACATGAGACAGAGGCGTTGGGTGGAGTTACTAGAGGATTATGATTGCAAAATCCAGTACCACCCTGGTAAAACGAATATGGTCGCGGATGCTTTGAGCCGAAAGGCTAGTGTGAGCAATATGGAAGTTGGGACTTCTAGTTCGAGATCGGGATCAGATTTGTTGTGGATGGGGACTTAGCTAGCTAATCTTACCGTAGTGCCGAATTTGAAGAGACAGTTATTGAAAGCTCAGTCTGCGGATCCGGGTATTCAGAAGTTAGTGGCTCGTGCAAGAGGTGATCCGAGGTCAAGGTTCAAGATAGATGATACGGGTTTGTTAAGGTTTGAAGCGAAAGTGTGTGTCCCAGAAGAGCTCAAGCGGATCGTTCTTAAGGAGGCACATCGCTCAGGGTATTCTATCCATCCGGGAGGTACCAAGATGTACCGAGATTTAAGAGAGAAATTCTGGTGGAATGGCATGAAAAGGGATGTCGCTAACTTCGTGAAGCGATGTCTAACGTGCCAAAGAGTTAAGGCCGAGCTTCAGAAACCAAGAGGAACCCTCCAACCACTTCCGATTCCCGAATGGAAGTGGGAGCAAGTGATAATGGACTTCGTATCCTGCTTGCCGAGAGTTAAAGGAGGATTCGATGGAATATGATTAATTATTAATCGGTTTACTAAGTCCGCCCATTTCCTCAAGGTAAGAATGTCCGATAAGGTACCTAAACTAGCCAAGTTGTATATTCGGGAAATTGTGAGACTACATGGAGTTCCAGCTAGTATAGTTTCGGACAGGAATCCGCGGTTTACCTTAATTTTTTGGCAGAACCT
>JBBMKE010433599.1:0-21252 GCA_037834125.1 Lippia alba
ATAGCTTAAAAAATATTTTAACATAATAATATATTATATTTTTATTTTATTATATATAATATATTTATTTTAACATAATAATATATTTATATTATTAAAACTAATTTATATTTAAGGATAGTATATTATATATATATATATTAATTTTAAATATAATATATATATTATATTTAATATTAATGTACATAAAATGTATATATATAATATATGTATTAAATATTATATATTTATATATAATATACACACATAGATCATATATTTTAAATAATATTATTGCTTAAAAAATATTTTCATATAATAATATATTATATTTTTATTTTATTATATATAATATATTGATTTTAACATAATAATATATTTATATTATTTTATTATTAAAATTAATTTATATTTAAAGATAATAATTATTTGAACAAAATGTGTATGACCTGGGTTTTGAACCCAAGATCTCAAGTAAGGGAAATGGCTTTCCAACCAACTGGGCTTTGAATATTCATTGTTTTCTTTTTGTCATTGATTTTATTTGACCGTTTCAAGGCATTTAACGGCAAAATTCCATTTCCATCCAAAATTTGAAGGTGGGACCAAAATTGTCACAAATTGAATCCAACGGGACCAAAATTGTCGCTTTTTGAAACAATGGGACCAAAATTGCAAATGGCCCAATCTTATGGGACAAAAAATGTAATTTTCTCATAATAATTCTAAAATCTTAAACCCCAGTCCCCCTCTTCACCCATTCTCGCCAGCGCCGCCGCCACCGCCATCTCCCAGCGCCGCGCCGCCACCGCCACCTCTCCACCACTCAGCTCAAGTTCTCTTCAAACAGCACTTTAACTAGATTATTCGTCTCCGAGTCTGTCAGTAACGTAAGCCCTTTAATCTTTATCACATATTTCTACCGATATTTGGCGGTGATTTTTTCAGCTTTGTTGCATTGTATGTTTGGATTATCTCTTTAGGATTTTTGAATAATTAAGTTTACATCTTTGTTGGACTCTTTTCCTTTGCAAGGTGAGATTCTTAATAGCTACTTGTGATGCTGATGGTTGCGTTTTTCTCGTGCATTTTAATTACTTGAAGTATTACACTTTTTTTGCTTGACATCTCGTGTTCCGGATGTGAGTATTAGCTGCTGTTTGCTTTGGGTGAATGAATTTGCCGCTTCCTTGAGTTTGAAACAAACATAGAGTTTGTTTGAGACATTGTTGTTACTACTTCAGAATCGAGCTTAAATTTGTTAACATGCTTGAGTCAATTGCTGCGGTCCTGTGCTTTTTAGGTGTTTTTATGGTGTTAATACTGATTGGTTGTATCACTTTTTAGGTTGCGAAAACCTTACAGATTAGAATACTTTCTCAGCTAATCATAGTTTTACACATTGTATTGGACATTTCAGCCTTCAGGATATTGGCATGGTTTCTATTGGTTTGAAAGCATTGCCATCAAGAAAACATAAATCCCATAATTTATCTCAGGACGAAATCATGGATGATGAAGGTAAATCTTCTTATAGTAAGGTTGGAAAAACTAAAAAAATGGGCCGGAAGGGAAGTAAGAAGAATGCTGGATTTCATGGGGACGCTTCCACACAAAATCAATCAGGTGGTGCACCAGGTGCGTCTTGGAAAGCTCGGAAATTTTCGAAGGACAGCTCGATGTCAGCATCACAGGCATCGTTTGTCAGGTGTGTATGTGTCGCAGTGTGTATTTCTTGAGTTGGGATATTATTCTGCATTTTGTTAATCATTGTATATATGGCCCCGTATAATTCACGTCTTGGAAATATTTTAATTGTAGAAACCAGGTTGATCCCGAGACAACTAAATACTTTTCGGAGATTGCTAATGTAATAGAAGGAACTGAGGTAGACTTGGAGGAGCGATCCGTTTTATGTGGTAATGCATTGGAAGAAGCCAGGGGGAAAGAAGTGGAACTTGCAACTGATTATATTATTAGCCATACTTTGCAAACGCTCCTTGAAGGCTGCTCAGTGGAGCACCTTTGTGCTTTTCTGAGGAATTGTGGAAAGAATTTTACACATATTGCGATGGATAGGTCGGGTTCTCACGTTGCTGAAACGGCTCTCAAGTCTTTGGCCTTTCACCTCGAGGATGATGAGAATCATTCTCTCATTGAAGAAACACTATCTTCATTGTGCCGGGTATTTGCTAAGCTAACCTAATGTTATTTATATTACTCTTGTTGGTAAATTTGATCGAAGGGCCAATAGAACGTGCCATTGTGGTCACAGTGCTTTTCGTTAGTTGAAATTCTATTGTATTGAGGATTATGGAGTACTTGTGTGAGCCACTTAGAGTAATGACAACGTCCTGTTATTGTACTTCTAATTGAGTTTATCAAATCAATTTCTGTATATTAGTATAAAACATATGAATTGGACAAAAATGTTATTAATCTCACCACCCTTTTCACAAACTATTAAAATACTTATTTGGATTGACATGATTCCTCTATTTGTACGCACAAGGAACATGCCTCGATTCCTAGTGTATTTTAATGTATGCGGATAGCATTCGCGACAGCTAATCGTTTCTCCACTGTCTCCTGTGCTTTCAGGCAGTTGTGTCCAATCCTGTTGACATAATGTGTAACTGTTATGGATCTCATGTCGTGCGAAGACTTCTTTGTCTTTGTAAAGGAGTTTCAATCGACTCTTCAGAGTTTCATAACGTTAAGTCTTCCGCTGTGCTGGCTGAACGTTTAAATTTGAAATCGTCTCAGATGAATGGTCATGATTCACAACAGAACCATTCATTCCCCGATCAACTAAAACTTCTCGTATCTGAGATGTTAAACCCGTCGAGAGTAGACATAGCAACCCTGCGACTAAATCAATACAGTAGTTTGGTCTTACAGGCATGTGTTTCTATCTTTTGTGAACATATAATATGTTTTTTAAAATTTTCATTCCTCTATTTTTTAAACTGACTGCTCGTGTTCTCTTATGACTTTTTATCTTCTTAATGGCAGACTGCTTTGAAATTATTAGCTGGGCAAGAACAAGAGCTGTGCCGTTGTATTCGTGTTCTCCTTGGGTGCAGTGCAGCCAATGATTTAGAAGAAGACTTTATAGAAGGGAAAACAGCCAAAAAAATTCGACGTTTAGTGGCAGAAAATGCATACAGTCATTTGATGGAGGTGATAACTGATGAAAATGATCTTTTTCTGCATCTTGCATACTCTTATGATTGTGCATTTCAATTACCTATAATTGAATACTTATTTTTTTTTATTTTAAATGCTATATTGCCAAACATAATAATGATAAAGATCCGTTTTTGCAGGTTATCCTGGCAGTGGCTCCTGATACATTATATGATCAAATATTCACAAAAGTTTTCAAGGGTTCATTGTTTAGGATGTCATCCGATCCCTCAGGGAACTTTGTTGTGCAAGCATTGGTTTCTCATGCAAGAATTCAAGAACATGTATGCCCTGCATTGCGTTATGCTTTTGACTAATTTTTGCATGCACGTAACTGTAATAAATGTCCCGTTCTACAACTTCCAAATTCTTGATTGTATTATCTGATAACTAGTTCCATATTTTCTAATCCAGGTAAAGTTGTTTTTAGAGGAATAGGTTCTAAATTATCTGACAACTAGTTCCATATTTTCTAATCCAGGTAAAGTTGTTTTTAGAGGAATTAGGTTCTAAATTTAAGGATCTTTTTGAACTGGGACGGGCTGGAGTTGTTGCAGCTCTTATTGCTGCAAGTCAGAGACTTCAGAACCATGAACGCGAGGTATTTCCTTTTCCATTCCGTTCTTTATTCTGTCAGTTACCTAGGTTTATTTTGCTTTTATTGTTTATTATTTATTTATTGACTAGGTTTGGTTGTTTTTTTGGCAGTGTTGTCAAGCTCTCGCAGATGCTGTATGTTCGACGAACGAGTCTTCTGCATGCATTGTTCAACGAATATTATTTCTCGACAATTACTTCTACACTAACGACAAAGCCAACTGGAATTGGCCAAATGGTGTTAAAATGCATGTTCTGGGTTCTTTGATTCTGCAGTCAATTTTCAGATTTCCAAGTGTATGCGCGCATTTTCCCCTCATGAAACTATGTTAAACTTGTTTTAAAATTAGTAATGTTTTCATCAATGAGTTCTAAAAGATGATACCTTTTTTTGGTATTGTTATAGGAATACATAAAAACATTTATTACCAGCATGACATCTTTAGAGGATCATCAAGTGCTTCAAGCAACTAAGGATCCTGCTGGTGCGCGGCTTATTGAGGCTTTTCTCACTTCAGACGTTTCAGCTAAGCACAAACGCAAGATTATTATCAAGTATGATGAGAAATTACCTAATTTTGCGGTCTTAACATAATCGTTTCTTGTTTGTTCTTGTACTGTTGTTGCACTTAGTAATAATGATAACTGTTCAATCAAATCTGAAGGCTTAAAGGACATTTTGGGGAGCTCTCGGTTTCATCTTCTGGTTCGTTTACTGTTGAAAAATGCTTCAACAACAGCAATTTGCCCATGAGAGAGACAATCGTATCAGAATTGTTACCTTTCCAAACAGAGCTTTCCAAGACTCAACAGGGCCCTTACCTGTTGAAGAAACTTGATGTTGAGGGGTAAGCGTGGTTGTTACTTTCTTTGATTACATTAATCCTCCCAAACACAGGGGAAAGAGAAAAACGAACTTCACTTACGTGGGGGGTATTTGCAAAAATGTCAGGCTTTTGTAGCAGTAGAAGTAGAAGTTAAGTTGTAAAAAGATGGAAGGGTAAAAGTGGCGAGTGTTTGGGAAAAAAAATAAAATGTAAATAAAAGCAATTAGATGTTTGGAAGATAAGTTGAAAAACACTTTCGCAGACTACACCAACTTTGATTTATTACGAAAATAATCTAAAAGCTAAAAGTTGGTCCCTAGATGCTTCGAGGTTATTCTTATTTAAAATGAGCAGAATTTTGTTTTCCAAACGCTCAAAGTGCTTTTGAAAAACAAACAAACAAAATAAGTGTTTTTTTTGTCAGAATTTGCAAATACTACCATAGTATTTTTGAATTGAAAATTCTTCTAATTTGGATTCTTCTTACATGCTAAATTTCAACTGTATAGGTGGTAGCTAATCTTTGCCTGTTTGATATCCTGTAATAATAGATTTGAAAGACGGCCAGATGAATGGAGATCAAGGCAAAAGTCGAAAGAATCTGCTTATGAAGAATTCTATTCAACATTCGGACCAAGGGACACCAAATCCTCGCGAAGCGCAAACTTTCTTTCAGAGAGCTATCAAAAATCGAAGACAGAGAATTTCAAGGGCATGAGACAAGAGATCAACACCTGTCTTACTTCTGGGTTACCTGCCAATTCTGGTACTCCATTTTTGGCATATCAAGGTCCTAATAAAAGAAAGAAATCAGGGAACAAGCAGGCGCCACAAGGCAAGAGGCATAAAACAGAAAAAAACTAGTGATGGAGAAACGAGCACAGAAAAATGGCTCGTCAGAATTACAGTAATTTTATTTTACTTAAATTTTGCATTTTGTATTATTCTTTTTCTTGGTCGGACTGAATGGAATCATAAACGGGGCGCCGTTTTTGCTGGAACAATCGAATCTCCTGTATTCACATGTCTAAACTAGGGATTACATAGACCAACAAAATGTGACTAGCAAAATTTTGATACATTCAAAACGTTGTAACAAAGTGATCCTGTCCTAGAAAGAATGAAGTATAAAAAAACTTAGAACTCTAATTCGCTGCAGAAAAAATCAGCATTGCACGACATATTTGCCGTCTCTGTTGCCAAGTGATTCTTTCTGAAGCCATCCTATGGAGGCTTGGACCTGGTACAAGAACACGATACATAATCTAAGTCAAACTGCTTATGGAAGAAAAACAGCTTCAGCTTTTCGGGGGAGCTAGAAGAGGTTACTTGTTCTGCGTGGGATTCGATCTGCTTGGAGGTATTCTTCTGAAGCTCGACTTCTCCTTCTTGTATGGATTCTTCCCTTTCACTTCCAAACCATGTAAAGATTGTGATGCCAATCCAACGGCCGAGGTTGCCTCTCGTGTTTTCGGCACGAGCATCCTCCTCGCCCCCGCTCCTTGCATGTGGGAATTCAGAATGAGCACTAATGCAAGGAGTAAAGAAGCCATTTTGCTCAAATGGGACTTCATAACTGATGATGAACTACTACGGTACGATAGAGTTTATTCGAGTTATGTGTTTAGATTTGAAGGTGTTGTGAGATAGAACCTCCTTTGATGATCCATATATATATATATATATATACATACATAATGTGTGTGTTTGTTGCAAGATCTTGTTGGAATCTCTATGCAAGTTGGATCATGTGATGCTTCTTTGACTATGGCACGTTATGAGTCTGAATTCAAGATTAACATTTTCAGCCCGGTCATGTGACTAGGCACGTGATTATATTTTAAATCTTTGAGGAAGTTGATAATATTTGATTACTCTGTTCGATGCCATGGCTATGTGAGCCGATTTGAGGAAAAACAGGGGATTCATATTTGTGCTAATCTAGTTAGACCAAAAAAAAAAAATATTTGTGCTAATCTAGTGTTAAAATATATATATATATATATATATTTGTGCTAATCTCTTTGAAGCCGTATGGAGGATTAAAGTAATGGTTTTCTGGTTGTGTTTTGTCCTTATGTAATGTGCTGATATTCAAATTTTAAACACGGTTTTATATCACTTTTATGCCATCTGCGACGTGTTTCTGGTTTCCTCTTCTAGATGTGCAGTCATTATGAGGGGTGTCTACACCTCTTTAGTTCTGTACTTAGTTAAAATACACGTAATTAAACGTGTCCAGGAACACAGCCCTTTGTTGACCATTTTGTAAAGAGATATTATATAATAAGTAAAAAATTACACAACCATTTTTCTTTGTTGACAGTTTTGTCCCTTGTTTGAATCGCATTTTAGTCTAGAACCACTTAATTCATGAGGGTACGAAAAGGTTCAAAATGTCTTCGAGGCGTACCATAGGGTAATAAAGTAAAACTTAAGGGGTCTATCTGTAGAATAAATTTGGACTGAAACAAATTACTTGATCGAATTGCTAAAAATAAAAAATTACTTGATCAATCTTAGTAAGGGTTAAGGGGGAAAAGTGGAAAACCCGTTTGAGCCCTCACTGAACTCCCCCAGTCTTTAGCTTTCTTAGAAGGACGAAAGTGTCTTTTTGCAACCCAGAAGCCGAAGAGCATCACTGAGAACTTGAAGATGGTGGAGGTTAATGCTTGTAATTGAGGTTTGTGTGTTGGTTTGTACTCAGGAGAGTTGGTCTGGTTCGTGTTATCCATACATGGTACATTGGTCTGGTTTGTCTTCTCGATCCCCGGTATGAAGAAAACTGTATGACTAAAGCTTCAAGATACGGACATGATGCCAGAATATTATGAACCGCCTCATCCTTGACCTCTACAAATTCCAATCTCAGGGACCTTACGCTGCCAAATGCATACTTGTCCGTATCGGAAATTCGTAACAGCGAGCCCCCCTGCAAATAACTGCAAGCTCCAACTCTTTTACTTCCTTCCGCATTGCAAAATCTACCCATTTATCAGCCTCGCCCAACAGGAAATCGGACTCCAGACGATAAAAGCGGACGATAAATTTGTCCAATCGTGGAGCCTGATGAAATTCCAACACGCCTCTGAATTTTTCACTCACCATTGCTGCTGTTCTAGGGTCGTCATACGTAGCATGTGGATCATAATCATGATCATCGTCCTTAGGATCAAAACACAAAGTTGCAGAGATAAACCTCCACAAATATCTCCATCTGCGAGAGAGAACACAAGTCCTCCCACTTTCCTTGAGTCTCATACGACATAATATCTCAACAAGAATCTCATCAGGCAAACACTCGATCTGAGTATCAACTCTCTATACAAGCATCGAAAATAAAGACGTAAAACACTTCAATCAAAACCACTCAACTTCAGAATTACAAAACTCAAATTCAAAACACTCTACTTCAGAATTACGAAACTCAAATTCCATACCTGCGGAGCAGAAGCTTCGCCCATCTTCGAAGTATCTAACGACATCACATAAATTGTAACGCTAATTAACGTATCATAAGAATCTGGCTTAATCCCCACCCCTGGATTCGCGCGGGAAATCAGGAAATCAGTTTTCTAATTCTCCAATCATTGGAGATAATCGCTGGGGGCCCTAGAAGAACCCTCTAAAATAATGAAAATGCAAGATAACCCTATGTTTCAAAAATTGACATTAAAAATCCTATTTTTTTAATAAAAATAAACGTAAAAAACCTCTCACATTGTGTGAGTCACACGTGTTGCCCTAATTCTTCCTTATTCTTGAAAATAAAAGTAAAAAATAGACAAAAAAGATATTTAAAAAAAGATGTAAAGAAATATAATAGAATATAAAAGAAAATATTGAAAATGGTATATAAAAAATATAAATGAAGAATATAGATATCACAAAAATTCTTATTGGGAAGAAAAACGTGAAAGGAAAGAAATAAATCAAAAGTTGGGTGAAAAAATATATTAAAAAAATATTAATGAATAAAAAATTGCATATTAAAATAAATTATTTTAGTATTTATTTTAGAAATTATGCGAATATTGAGATAAAACTGAAATTATAAAATTAAAAGATTAAAATAAATTATTTTAGTATTTATTTTAGAAATTATGCGAATATTGAGATAAAACTAAAATTATAAAAATTAAAAGATCATGCATATAAATATAAAAACAACATTTTTTTAGAGAAAATTCACATAATTATAAAGCAATTAACTCGTTTTCTTTGTAAAGAAACACTTTTTCTGAGGCCCAATTAGGGATTCGTACATTATCTCTCATACAGTCATACCGTTAATTATAAAAATTATACTAAAAGATATAATTTGATTTTATGCAACGTAGAATATCTTTATGAGAAATATTAGGATGTTATGAATGAACAGTATTTAAGAAAACAAACTTGTAATCTTTGTTAGAGAAAGAAAACTGAAAGGAATGTAGAGCTCAGCTAACAAAAGAAATACGCAAGTTAAATCATGCCATGACTACAGAGCGTACCAGGATGCAATAAAGTAAAACTTAAGGGGTCTATCTGTACAACAAATTTTGACATAACCAAATTACTTAAGCGATCTTGATATAGCTTAAGGGGCGAAAACCCCTTTCAGCCTTCCCTGAGGCCTGAGCTTCCCAGTCTTCAACATTTCTAAGGACAAAAACGTCTTTTCAAACCCAGAAGCCCAGGCTCCGTTTCCCGCTAAGGATAACGCTTGGATTAAGGTTTGCATATCGATCCCAACTCAGGAAAGTTGGCTCGATTTGGTCTTCTTGATCCCCGGTACGTCCGAGGTGTTTAAGTTTGTAGTTTGTGCCGGTTCGTTTTATGTATTTCCATTAGTTTCAACTTGCCAGATTACCTTTCTCTTAGTTGAAGACATTATCATATTACCACCAGCTCCTAACAGTGAGGTGAATTTGAGATTCTTGGCGCGTTCCATTGCTTCTGCCCTCGTTGAAGCTCCAGCTTCCTTAATGATCTCCTTATGGTACGGCACCGGCTCTTCGTCAAACTGGAATTCAGATGTATCAATGACCACCTTCTCAAGAGACAGAGCCATCTTGCTTAATTGCAGAAGGAATTCTTCCTCACTAGGACACCCAATATAACCAGCCATCTCAACCAACTTAAGATTTTCATGATAGAATGTAGTTGACTCTGCTGCACAAGCTTTAGGATATGACAATGCATACGTGATGTCCGGTCGTACGGTAAACAAGTAGGACATAATTGATCTGTGTCTTTTGAAACCATTTAGGATCCAGTATGTAGTAAAGCTGCGATAACACGGAACATTATATACATGATGGTTCTAAAATGCCTAAAGAATGTAATACATAAGAGTGAGAAATAATTAGGAGCATTTCACCTCTATTTTGAGGTGGCACAATAGAGGAGCGGCTTTGGCCAATATGGTGAAGAAGACAAGGCTTTCACCAACTTGTAAATCCATACGGAGTTCCAGCCGCTTTAGGGACTATAACAGACTATTTGTTCTCTGAAACACCTGATAAAATGTAACAAAGTAAGATGAAGATTATTGTGATTGCTAAGAAGAGTGATTTACCGTAAAACAGAGGACCAACCTTAGGAATAATTGTCAGTGCAATGTCCATCACCAGTGCGGAATAACTTGCGTCTGAGAGACCTTCATAAGTGAAGGACGAAGCATATGCCCCAACGAACTTTACCTTGGAAAGATTTGGAACATTCTTGAACAGTAGTCTGCCTGTTTGGCATCCGTCATATTTAAACGATACAAGGCTCGTTGCAGAAACCTCCAGACTTTGGATTTGGAGACATTGCATTATCTCCAAATGTTTCAAGTTTGGTAATGGATCAAAGATTTGGAGATTCCTAGTACAGTAGGAATCAAAGATCATTAAAGCTTCAAGATATGGACACGATGCCAAAATATTATGAACTACCTCATCCTTGACATCAACACATTCCAATCTCAGGGACCTTAGGCTACCAAATGCACACTTCTCCGTGTTCGGAAATTTGTAACGGCGATGCCCCTTCCCAGCAACTGCTAACTCCAATACTTCACCTCCTTACGCATTGCAAAATCTACCCATCTGTCAACCTCGTCCACTCGAACATTGGCCCTTAGATCATATATGCAGACGACAAATTTATCCAATTGCGGAGCCTGGTGCAATTCCAACACACGATTAACCCAGGATCTGAATTTTTCACTCCCCACCCTACGGCTATGACGAAAACCCAATTTCCTAGAGGTAAACCTCCACAAATATCTCCATCGGCGAGAGAGAACACTAGTCCTCCCAGCTCCCTTGAGGGTTATACGAGATAATATTTCAACAAGAATCTCATCAGGCAAACAGTTAATCGGAGCATCAACACTCTGTATAAGCATCGAATACATGTAAAAGAACATAAAAGGCTTCAATCAAAAAATCATCAAACTTCAGAATTAAACTCAAATTATGAATTAAGTATGTTCCATACCATCGAAGCAGAGGCTTCACCCATCTTCAAACCAACGGAACGATGTAACGACAATAGCGAAATTCCAAGAAGATTGCAAAACAAGAATGATAAATTCTGCCCTAATCCCCAAACCCGAATTCGCGCGGGAAAATCAGGCTTCTAGGTCTCAGTGTTTTCAATGTAATTTCCTTCTTTTATTTTTCTTCTTTTATAAATGAAGAATATTAGTAACTTTTAGTGTAAAAGTGACCGAGCAATATGCCAAACTTGACATTATTTCTGCTAGTTACCGGTTGAATCAAGTATATAGGGATCTTGGTTAAAAATGCCTTTAGTATCTCGAAAGTCTTTCGTTAAATTTAACAGAATGTAAAATCTTAATATTTTATCTCGTATATATGTATATATATATATTTTTGTTGAAAATTTTACCTCTTATAGCTAAAACTTATTGAGGTATATGTACAACCCAAAGGTAAGAATTAAGAAGTCCTTTACTCCCATATATTAGGATGATTGAGTTATTTTACAACCCATAAGAAATTGTTTACTTTAATTAGTGGTGGACCTTAGTTTAAGACCAAGTCCTAAAAATTTGTTAGAATAAGTATGAGATATTAGCTATGTGAAATTGTCGTTGTTAATTAACCCATTTCTTGCCAACTTTGCAAAAAAGACATTATTGACCCAATTCATAAAAAGATAAATTTCAATTGGAAATTAAGAAAGGGAGAAAATTGAAATTTTACTAGTAGTCTAATGTAAACAACCCAACACTGTAAATCAGTGCTATAAAATTAGGTTGTTGGTGTACTAAAGTAAACGACTTCTAAGATAATTAATGCAAAGGGTTAATCTTCTTTTGTACCCTAATCTTTCGATATTTTTATACTTTAGTATCTAATTTTTTTAAAATTTGCAGTTTAATACCCAACCTTTGAATTTTATTACAGTCAATTGTCTAATATAGGGGTGAATAAAAAATCCGAACTGAAATTGAACTGAACCGAATACATGTATTCGGTTCTGTTAGCATTTTTCTAGAAATTTCGGCTAACCGTTCGGTTTTTACCGATGACCGAACCATAGCCCTCTAGCTAATAAGTTATTTTTATTTTTCCTCATACGGCATACCCCACAAGCCCACACACTTTTACAGGCCTCTGACCTCTGGGCTTTGGCCCTTATTTCATTAAATTCACATTTTACCATTCTAAATCTTTGAGGAGGTTGATAATCTTTGATTACTCTGTTCGATGCCATGGCTATGTCAGCGGATCTGAGGAAAAACAGGGGATTCATATTTGCGATAATCACTTTGAAGCCGTATGAAGGATTAAAGTAATGGTTTTCTAGTTGTCTTTTGTCCTTATGTAATGTGCTGCTGATATTCAAATTTTAAACATGGTTTTATATCACTTTTATGTCATCTGCGACGTGTTTCTGGTTTCCTCTTCTAGATGTGCAGTCATTATGAGGGGTGTCTACACTTCTTTAGTTCTGTACTTGGTTAATATACACGTACTTAAACGTGTCCAAGAACACAGCCCTTTTCTCTTTGTTGACCATTTTGTAAAGAGAGATTATATTATAAGTGAAAAAAAATACAACCCTTTTTCTTTGTTCGACAGTTTTGTCCCTAATTTGAATCGCATTTTGGTCTAAAACCACTTAATTCACGAGGGTACGAAAAGGTTCAAAATGTCTTCAAAGCGGACCATAAGGTAATAAAGTAAAAACTTAAGAGGTCTATATGTAGAATAAATTTGGACTTAACGAAATTACTTGATCGAATTGCCAAAAAAAATAAAAATAAAAATTACTTGATCAATCTTAGTAAGGGTTAAGGGGGAAAAGTGGAAAACCCGTTTGAGCCCTCACTGAACTCCCCCAGTCTTTAGCTTTCTTAGAAGGACGAAAGTGTCTTTTTGCAACCCAGAAGCCGAAGAGCATCACTGAGAACTTGAAGATGGTGGAGGTTAATGCTTGTAATTGAGGTTTGTGTGTTGGTTTGTACTCAGGAGAGTTGGTCTGGTTCGTGTTATCCATACATGGTACATTGGTCTGGTTTGTCTTCTCGATCCCCGGTATGAAGAAAACTGTATGACTAAAGCTTCAAGATACGGACATGATGCCAGAATATTATGAACCGCCTCATCCTTGACCTCTACAAATTCCAATCTCAGGGACCTTACGCTGCCAAATGCATACTTGTCCGTATCGGAAATTCGTAACAGCGAGCCCCCCTGCAAATAACTGCAAGCTCCAACTCTTTTACTTCCTTCCGCATTGCAAAATCTACCCATTTATCAGCCTCGCCCAACAGGAAATCGGACTCCAGACGATAAAAGCGGACGATAAATTTGTCCAATCGTGGAGCCTGATGAAATTCCAACACGCCTCTGAATTTTTCACTCACCATTGCTGCTGTTCTAGGGTCGTCATACGTAGCATGTGGATCATAATCATGATCATCGTCCTTAGGATCAAAACACAAAGTTGCAGAGATAAACCTCCACAAATATCTCCATCTGCGAGAGAGAACACAAGTCCTCCCACTTTCCTTGAGTCTCATACGACATAATATCTCAACAAGAATCTCATCAGGCAAACACTCGATCTGAGTATCAACTCTCTATACAAGCATCGAAAATAAAGACGTAAAACACTTCAATCAAAACCACTCAACTTCAGAATTACAAAACTCAAATTCAAAACACTCTACTTCAGAATTACGAAACTCAAATTCCATACCTGCGGAGCAGAAGCTTCGCCCATCTTCGAAGTATCTAACGACATCACATAAATTGTAACGCTAATTAACGTATCATAAGAATCTGGCTTAATCCCCACCCCTGGATTCGCGCGGGAAATCAGGAAATCAGTTTTCTAATTCTCCAATCATTGGAGATAATCGCTGGGGGCCCTAGAAGAACCCTCTAAAATAATGAAAATGCAAGATAACCCTATGTTTCAAAAATTGACATTAAAAATCCTATTTTTTTAATAAAAATAAACGTAAAAAACCTCTCACATTGTGTGAGTCACACGTGTTGCCCTAATTCTTCCTTATTCTTGAAAATAAAAGTAAAAAATAGACAAAAAAGATATTTAAAAAAAGATGTAAAGAAATATAATAGAATATAAAAGAAAATATTGAAAATGGTATATAAAAAATATAAATGAAGAATATAGATATCACAAAAATTCTTATTGGGAAGAAAAACGTGAAAGGAAAGAAATAAATCAAAAGTTGGGTGAAAAAATATATTAAAAAAATATTAATGAATAAAAAATTGCATATTAAAATAAATTATTTTAGTATTTATTTTAGAAATTATGCGAATATTGAGATAAAACTGAAATTATAAAATTAAAAGATTAAAATAAATTATTTTAGTATTTATTTTAGAAATTATGCGAATATTGAGATAAAACTAAAATTATAAAAATTAAAAGATCATGCATATAAATATAAAAACAACATTTTTTTAGAGAAAATTCACATAATTATAAAGCAATTAACTCGTTTTCTTTGTAAAGAAACACTTTTTCTGAGGCCCAATTAGGGATTCGTACATTATCTCTCATACAGTCATACCGTTAATTATAAAAATTATACTAAAAGATATAATTTGATTTTATGCAACGTAGAATATCTTTATGAGAAATATTAGGATGTTATGAATGAACAGTATTTAAGAAAACAAACTTGTAATCTTTGTTAGAGAAAGAAAACTGAAAGGAATGTAGAGCTCAGCTAACAAAAGAAATACGCAAGTTAAATCATGCCATGACTACAGAGCGTACCAGGATGCAATAAAGTAAAACTTAAGGGGTCTATCTGTACAACAAATTTTGACATAACCAAATTACTTAAGCGATCTTGATATAGCTTAAGGGGCGAAAACCCCTTTCAGCCTTCCCTGAGGCCTGAGCTTCCCAGTCTTCAACATTTCTAAGGACAAAAACGTCTTTTCAAACCCAGAAGCCCAGGCTCCGTTTCCCGCTAAGGATAACGCTTGGATTAAGGTTTGCATATCGATCCCAACTCAGGAAAGTTGGCTCGATTTGGTCTTCTTGATCCCCGGTACGTCCGAGGTGTTTAAGTTTGTAGTTTGTGCCGGTTCGTTTTATGTATTTCCATTAGTTTCAACTTGCCAGATTACCTTTCTCTTAGTTGAAGACATTATCATATTACCACCAGCTCCTAACAGTGAGGTGAATTTGAGATTCTTGGCGCGTTCCATTGCTTCTGCCCTCGTTGAAGCTCCAGCTTCCTTAATGATCTCCTTATGGTACGGCACCGGCTCTTCGTCAAACTGGAATTCAGATGTATCAATGACCACCTTCTCAAGAGACAGAGCCATCTTGCTTAATTGCAGAAGGAATTCTTCCTCACTAGGACACCCAATATAACCAGCCATCTCAACCAACTTAAGATTTTCATGATAGAATGTAGTTGACTCTGCTGCACAAGCTTTAGGATATGACAATGCATACGTGATGTCCGGTCGTACGGTAAACAAGTAGGACATAATTGATCTGTGTCTTTTGAAACCATTTAGGATCCAGTATGTAGTAAAGCTGCGATAACACGGAACATTATATACATGATGGTTCTAAAATGCCTAAAGAATGTAATACATAAGAGTGAGAAATAATTAGGAGCATTTCACCTCTATTTTGAGGTGGCACAATAGAGGAGCGGCTTTGGCCAATATGGTGAAGAAGACAAGGCTTTCACCAACTTGTAAATCCATACGGAGTTCCAGCCGCTTTAGGGACTATAACAGACTATTTGTTCTCTGAAACACCTGATAAAATGTAACAAAGTAAGATGAAGATTATTGTGATTGCTAAGAAGAGTGATTTACCGTAAAACAGAGGACCAACCTTAGGAATAATTGTCAGTGCAATGTCCATCACCAGTGCGGAATAACTTGCGTCTGAGAGACCTTCATAAGTGAAGGACGAAGCATATGCCCCAACGAACTTTACCTTGGAAAGATTTGGAACATTCTTGAACAGTAGTCTGCCTGTTTGGCATCCGTCATATTTAAACGATACAAGGCTCGTTGCAGAAACCTCCAGACTTTGGATTTGGAGACATTGCATTATCTCCAAATGTTTCAAGTTTGGTAATGGATCAAAGATTTGGAGATTCCTAGTACAGTAGGAATCAAAGATCATTAAAGCTTCAAGATATGGACACGATGCCAAAATATTATGAACTACCTCATCCTTGACATCAACACATTCCAATCTCAGGGACCTTAGGCTACCAAATGCACACTTCTCCGTGTTCGGAAATTTGTAACGGCGATGCCCCTTCCCAGCAACTGCTAACTCCAATACTTCACCTCCTTACGCATTGCAAAATCTACCCATCTGTCAACCTCGTCCACTCGAACATTGGCCCTTAGATCATATATGCAGACGACAAATTTATCCAATTGCGGAGCCTGGTGCAATTCCAACACACGATTAACCCAGGATCTGAATTTTTCACTCCCCACCCTACGGCTATGACGAAAACCCAATTTCCTAGAGGTAAACCTCCACAAATATCTCCATCGGCGAGAGAGAACACTAGTCCTCCCAGCTCCCTTGAGGGTTATACGAGATAATATTTCAACAAGAATCTCATCAGGCAAACAGTTAATCGGAGCATCAACACTCTGTATAAGCATCGAATACATGTAAAAGAACATAAAAGGCTTCAATCAAAAAATCATCAAACTTCAGAATTAAACTCAAATTATGAATTAAGTATGTTCCATACCATCGAAGCAGAGGCTTCACCCATCTTCAAACCAACGGAACGATGTAACGACAATAGCGAAATTCCAAGAAGATTGCAAAACAAGAATGATAAATTCTGCCCTAATCCCCAAACCCGAATTCGCGCGGGAAAATCAGGCTTCTAGGTCTCAGTGTTTTCAATGTAATTTCCTTCTTTTATTTTTCTTCTTTTATAAATGAAGAATATTAGTAACTTTTAGTGTAAAAGTGACCGAGCAATATGCCAAACTTGACATTATTTCTGCTAGTTACCGGTTGAATCAAGTATATAGGGATCTTGGTTAAAAATGCCTTTAGTATCTCGAAAGTCTTTCGTTAAATTTAACAGAATGTAAAATCTTAATATTTTATCTCGTATATATGTATATATATATATTTTTGTTGAAAATTTTACCTCTTATAGCTAAAACTTATTGAGGTATATGTACAACCCAAAGGTAAGAATTAAGAAGTCCTTTACTCCCATATATTAGGATGATTGAGTTATTTTACAACCCATAAGAAATTGTTTACTTTAATTAGTGGTGGACCTTAGTTTAAGACCAAGTCCTAAAAATTTGTTAGAATAAGTATGAGATATTAGCTATGTGAAATTGTCGTTGTTAATTAACCCATTTCTTGCCAACTTTGCAAAAAGACATTATTGACCCAACTCATAAAAAGGTAAATTTCAATTAGGAATTAGGAAAGAGAGAAAATTGAGATTTTACTAGTCTAATGAAAACAACCCAACATTGTAAACAAATGCTATAAAATTAGGTTATCAATAAACCACAAACAATTAATGTAAACAAGTCCTTTTTTTGTCTTTAAGGCAATTTACTCAATTTTAATATTTTACTAAGCACAACCTATTGGATTACTCTCAACTAAAGTAAACGACTTCCTACTGTTGTAATGTTATCTCAATTAATCATAATACGATGAATACAATCAAGCAATTCCCCAAATTACCATGTCTCAACATGGTATCAAAGCAAAAAAAAAAGTATCAATGCAAGTTGAGATTCTAGGACTCAGAAACTAATCTCATCATCGTCCTAACCTTTCTCAAAACTATAATCAGTCACAACCAAGAAAGAAGAATCCGAACAGTAAGGATGTCGACCAACACCAACAACAGCCAAGAATTGGCGCTACAACTTACCCAACCACAAACCATGTTCAATCCCGATAATTTATCGATGGGGATCAAATTAAACAACGACAATTATCCAGTTTGGGCTCGGTTAATGAAAATGGCAATCGGAGGAAAGGGATGTCATTCACACATAACCGACACCCCGCCGGCCCTAGAAGAATCTGACCCAAAGTTCGACCAATGGGAACAGATCGATCAATAGGTTTTACCTGGATTATTCAGAATATGAAGGTGAGCCTAATCAACAATGTTATCCAATATCCAACCGCCAAGGCATTGTGGGATGGACTCACCACCACCTATGGCAGCTGCGGAGACCCGTTGTAGCTCTTTGACCTCCACCGGAGAGCAAACACTCAAAAACAAGGGAAAGACAGTCTCGAAGAGTTTTGGAACAAACTTCAAGCCATATAGATGGCCATAGCTCGAAAGCAACCTAACCCGATGAAGTATGCCGAGGACATTGTAGAAAATGAAGAATGGGGAAAATATTTTGTGTATTGCATAATGTGTTAAAGATACAAATTACAATACAAGAATATATACAAACACAAAAGAGACGAAAAAGGAAATACAACAATCAAATAAATACACAATGCAATTTGTACTCAAATCTACCATAAAGTTGGAGTCAATCTTTCCATAACTCTCGATATCCTCTAATACTCCCCCTCAAGTTGGAGCGTGTAGGTTTGAAATGCCCAACTTGGCTAGCAAATCAAGAAATCGATCGTGCCCAAGGGCCTTAGTGAATATATCTATCAACTGATTATGAGTGGAAACGAAACGGGTAGTGATGGTTCCAGACTGAATGTGTTGTCGAATGTAGTGACAATCGATCTTAATATACTTTGTTTGCTCATGGAAGACGGGATTGGCTGCAATATGAAGGGCCGCTTGGTTGTCATAAAAGAGATCAACAGGTTTGAAATGTTTCACCCCTAAATCTCGCGGCAATCTCAAGAGCCAAATGACTTCACTAGTGGTACCATCCATAGCTCGATACTCCGCCTTAGCTGAGAATCGAGATACCACACTTTGTTTCTTTGACCTCCATGATATGGGCGAAGAACCAAGGAAAATAATGTAACCACTGGTAGATCGATGGGTGGTAGGACACCCTGCCCAATCTGTATCACAATACGCTTGCAAGGATAAAGTAGCAGTAGAAGAAAGTAGAAAAACCTGGCCGGGGTTCCCCTTTAAATACCGCAATACCCTGTGCACTGCATCAAGGTGATGTTTACGAGGTGCATGCATGAACAGACTAAGGATGTGCACCGCATAGCTGATGTCTGGTCGGGTGATGGTGAGGTATAGTAATCTTCCAACCAATCGACGGTATTGTTCAGGATCATCACAAGGTTCACCGGAATCAACTCAAAGTTTATGTTGTTGTTCCATTGGAGAAGTGGCTGGTTTGCAGCCGCTACTTCCAGCATCTTCCAAAATATCGAGAGCATACTTGCGTTGACTCAACTCATTCTCTTCCAAAGAGCGAGCAACCTCAATTCCAAGAAAATATTTCAACTTTCCCAAATCCTTGGTCTGGAACTTATTATCCAGATACCGCTTCGAGCTAGCAATACGACTGGAATTTGTTCCTGTAATGATTAAATCGTCCACATAGATGAGGACGGCAATGAAGGATCCATCCTTGTGAGAAAATGTGAACAACGAATGATCTGGATCGGATTGCTGAAAACCAATGTCAACAAGTGAGGTGGTAAACTTCTGGTACCAGTTTCAAGAGGCTTGTCGAAGACCGTAAAGCGACTTCCTCAATCTGCAAACTCTTTGCTCCCACTGCTTAGCAAATCACTAAGGAATCTTCATATGCACTTCCTCATTGAGATCCCCGTATAAAAAGGCATTGTTCACATCGAGCTGGTGAAGGTCCCAACCCTTAATTGAGGCGAGAGCAAGCAAGCATCGAACAATAACAAAATTAGCTACCGGTGCAAAGGTCTCATAAAAATCAATGCCTTCAACTTGCGTGTACCCCTTGGCAAAGCTTTATAATGCTCGATGCTTCCATCAGGTTTGTATTTGACCTATAAACCCACTTGGAATCAATAGCCCATTTTCAGGTGGGAGTGGTTCCAGGGTCCATGTCTTGTTCGCCTCAAAGGCATAAATTTCTTTCTCCATAGCCTCTCTCCATTGCTGGAACTTAACTGCCTGAGAAAAAGATTTTGGCTCATCCGTATAAAAGATGGTTGCTAAAAAGGCAGTATGAGATTTAGAGAATTTTGAGTACGATAAATATTTAGATAGAGGATATACCATCGAGTTGACTGAAGGAGGGGGCGAGAGCGACCTATCATTGGAAGAAGCGAGAAAATGAGGCAAAGTGTACTCATAACCGGACAACCGTTGTGAAACCTTGCGCTCTCTTTTTTGATGATGTGTGACTTTATCTAAGGTACCAACTCCTGGAACATTAGTTTTCAACCATGCAAGTATCAGTGCTGAGGGAACTGGTACTTCCTCTGGGCCATGCTCATGATTTTCAAGAGGCTGCGGTGAATTAACTGATATCTGCAAATCCCGTACCTCTGTCTGGATATGATTAGTACCAGTTGGTGTCTCTACATCCGCAACTGGTATTTCCACTGGGACAGGATCTAGCCTCATAACAACTGAAACTTGTTGCTCCCTCATAGGTGCAGGCCTCTGTGTGACTGGAACCATATCTGGAAAAAACTCATCCGCAAAAAGATCTGGTAGTAATCGCTTTGCATCTGGTACCAGCTGTATTATGATTTGTAAGAAATCATTTTCTCTAAATCTGATATCTCGTGAGACATAAATCTATTTACTCTGAATGTCGTAAACTTTATATCTCTTTTGAGACATGGGATAATCAACAAAGATACCGACCTTAGCACGCGGTACAAACTTATCTCGGGGTTTGGCATTTTTGTGTGCATAGCAAATACACCCAAAACTCCTCAAATGATCATAACTAGGTGTCCTTCCAAAGAAAACTTCTTAGGGTGTTTTGTTATTTATTACCTGGAGAGGGATACGGTTGATCAAATATGGAGCGGTTAAAACACATTCTCCCCAAAATTTGATCGGAAGTTGTGCTTGAAATCTCAATGCTCGGGCAACTTCTAAACTATGCCAATGTTTGCGCTCAACAACTCGATTTTGTTGAGGGGTGTAAACACAACTAGATTGATGTTCCATTCCGTGTTCAGCATAGTGTTTTCTCAAATCAGCATGCGCAAATTCTAAGCCATTATCTATTCTTAA
>JBBMKE010433626.1:0-10236 GCA_037834125.1 Lippia alba
TGAGCTCCTCTTTGAGCTCGGGAATTTCACCCTTCTTGGTAGTGGAGAAGTATTTGGAGTCGTGGCCACTCATCTCTCGTCACTGCAGGTGAAAGCTCTGCTTCCGGCGATGAAGAATTTTAGAGAGAGAAAGCAAAGCGAGAGGGGGAGAGAGAGAAATGACGAAGAAAAGCCCAAAGGGGAAGAATTATATGTAATATATTTATCGAATCTATATAGTTTTGAAACAATATTTCTAAAAAATTATGTGTAGCATACATGTAATTTTATAAAATAATATTTTTTAGCCGAAATTTGAGTCCGTAGAGAGCGTCTGCCAGAGACTCAGAGTTGAGACTTGAGAGTTATAGTTGGTTAATATAATTTCCCGAAATTTGCAATTGGTTAACGTGGCCATTGAGGCAATTAAGTAACAATTAGCAACCTTGCGATGTGCGTGAAAATGAAAAATATTAAATTAGAGTTTTTATTTTATTATTAAATTTATAATTATTTTTAATATAATTATAATTTTATAATAAATAAATAAATAAATTTAAAAAATAATATCAAATTGAGGGACGAAATTAAAGATAAACAAGTGATATAAATAAGAAAGAAAACAATTTGAAGCCTGTAAAGCACAAAATTGTAAAAATACAGACATGGCTAAAATTTATGTTAAAAACTAAAAAAAAAATTTTAAAAAGAATTTATGGGTTTATGACACCAAATGAGGCTCTCGCTTAATTAAATAAGTAATCTTTTGATCATTAATATGTATAGCTTTTAATTAACTTTTCTTTTAAATAAATTTTTCTATATAGAAACCAATGAATTTTAAATCGTCTAACAATAGAGATTTTTTCTAAAAAAAGACCGTATGACGAAAAAAATTTAAATTTTTCTAAAAAAAGACCGCATGACAAAAAAAATTTAATTTATCTCCAATTCAGATAAATTTTTTATTTAATCTCTAAATTAAAATTTCATTTTCTATAAACTACCTACTTAGATCTATTTTACTATTAATCCTTAATACATCATACATGCACTTACTAGTTACTCGTAATCTTAATACAATGATATTCAAAACATATCGAGTTCCGTACAAAAAGTGAATTCTTAGCAAACCAAAATTGAATTATTAGGCCTAAATCCTAATGTTTGTATTGTAGCAAAGGAAGGCCTAAGCAACCTTAGTCAAAACGTATGTCAAATACTTTTCAATTTCCAACACCTATATGAATGTTCAAATACTTTCCGGTTTCCAACACTATTCAAAACCTGCGACAGACATGCAGGGATTTCTCCGGGCGACTTTTGAATGCTTTTTTGCACCTTTGACACTCGAACTTCAATGGTCGGTGCACGTACGTGTTATGCAGGTGACGAGCTTCCATTGAAGCAAATGGACGGCCCTTGCAAATCGGACACTGCATCAGCTCTAGAAGCGCTTGTGTGCGCCTCTGTTCCTCAGCCACATCCATATCCTGAGCAGCCTGGTTGCGCCTCTGTTCCTCAGCAACATCCATATCCTGAGCAATTGCAAAACATATTTCATTATTAATCCCCAACCACAATCATACAGCTTGCAAACCCCCACAAACTTTGACTCCAGAATCATAGAAAGATGATCATACTTCCCACTGAATTTACCTATTACAAGCTCCTTCAATTACATGCTTGTAAACTTGCTTAGCATTCATCACTATCACCTTTCCTCTGAATTTACCTATTACAAGCTCCATCAAACTTGCTTACTGTTAATCACTATCACCTTCCCACCGAATTTACCTATTAAAAGCTACTTCAACTACACGAAGTTGCTTACTGTTCATCATTATCACCTTCCCTCTGAATTTACCTATTACAAGCTCCTTCAACCACACACTTGAAACTTGCTTACTGTTCATCACTATCAAAATCACACTTGGAAACTTACTTACTGTTCATCACTATCAAAATCTTGGAGAAATCCCACAATATACAAGCCCGCAACAATAACAACTAATACTCAACTCCACCCCTACGAATTCGCCAAAGCAGAATAAAACAAACCAATAGATCAAACTACATAATAATCACTGCAAGAAGCAGACAAAGAATTTTTGAATGAAAATCCCTATCAATTAGGCATAGAGCAGAGTTTGACACAATCTTATTCCTAAACATCTATCGCTGGTTTTTAGGTCAAAATACATCGAAAGAAGCAGACAAAGAACATAAAATGAAAACTCCTATCAATTATGTATAGAGCAGAAATTATATCATTACAGTTTTCAAGTCAAACTACATCAACTCAAGAGTATAAGCACCGGACAAAAAAAGCAAGAAACGAACATAACTACAGATTCTTTTGAATGCAAACAAACTTTGAGAGAACATTGTTACTAAACCTTTGGAAATTTAATGAAACCGACATTCATCAAATGCTTATTTAAGTACAGAATATTACATTTTCAAGTAACAACGAAACAAAACATAAAACAACGATACTAACCAGATTCGAAATTCTTCTCACAACGAACAAACCTGCAATAGATCGAAAAAAATACAAATTAAAAAGCATCAACAGAGAATTCTTCACCACCAGTTGTTTCTAAACATTGCACCATCGAATGACGAACATTCGTTGCTTTTTTAAACTCCAGAAAACTACATTTCCAGGTCGCGATGAAAATTTTTACACAAAACAAGTCGTACTAACCAGCGAAGAATAAGAGATTCTTCTCACTACGTAAAACAACATCGCAACGGAATAAATGGAGAATTCTTCACCAGTTTCTAAACTTTGCATCATGGAAAATAACTTAGGAAACTTAATGAAACCACAAACATCATAAATGCTTCTTTCAACTCCAGAGAATTAAACTTCCGAATCGCGATTGAAAAAAATACATAAAACTATCGTACTAACCAGCGCAGAATAAGAAATTCTTCTATGTACCTGCAATAGAAACCGAAAAAAAATACCGATTAGCAACATTCAAAGTAGATTTCTTCTAAAGTTTGAGTTGGTGGTTCGTCGTGAAGAAATAAGGAGATACTCACCCGCGATTTCAATTTCAGAGCGATTATGCAAAGGGAAGAATGCTGAAAGTGTGACGAAAATAGATGAAATTAAAGTGTGAAGAGAACAGGGGTCAGTAGGCTGACGTGTCATCTGGGGGCGGGGGTGTCACTGTCACACAAGCAGCAGGGTCGGGCCATGTTCGTGACCGTGATCGGAAATTGAACTTGTAACTTATCTTGAAATATTGCGTGCGTCTTTAATATTTATTTTGATTATAGGTGTTAGTGATTAAATAGACTATATCTGAACCCAAAATTAGCGAATCTACAAACTTTCACACGAAAATATATATCTTTGTTAGTTGTCTGGGAATATTGAGATATTTGTTCGATTAGAGGTAATAGTAATATAATTAAATGGGCTATGAACAAAAATTAGCAAATATTTTGTGAAAACTAAGCTCTCTTAATTGAAGAAGAAGAAGGCACATTACATTTTCCATGAAATATATTCTTCAAAATGAATTAGAAAAAAAAATTTAATAAAATTAAAAGATTTTGTTATTAGATAGTTTAAAGTCATTTCAACGTTGATGCAAGTGAAAATAAACTACTGAAAAGCAAAAGCTGCGATAACAATCGACACGCGCCTTACACCTCATCCAACCAACATCACCAGTCGGCCAGTCCCATACACGCACCTCTAAGGCCACCACCACAGGCGCCTCCACCACCACCTCGCCACTGCGCATGGCGTCTCCACCACCACCGCGCCACCTCGCATGGCGCCTCCACCACCAGAGTTCCAGCATCCAGGATTCCAGGTAATATCGAATATTGAATGTTTATATTACATTGGTATTGGTTATACAGAACATTGTCCTTTTCGGTTTAGGATTTTTCATAAAATATTTCTAGTCTATTATATGTGTAAAATAAGATTATAGGGGAAGAAATCGCACAATATTTAGCAGTGAAAATATATGGACAAAAAATATGCACTGCTGCGGTCATGAAACCATGTGGAATTAGAAAGTTTCTTGTGTCCCCTAGAATACATAGAAGAGAGCTTATATCACAAAAAAGTTGGAAATAGTGAAATGATAGAAGCAAGTGATTGAACCAATGAAGGGAAGCTTACCATTTATCAAACGCAGCTTCTTTGGTGGATGTGACATGGAGTTCATTTTCTTAGTGCTTTTCATATGTTAGTTATCTACATTATCCCAATTATGGATTCTTTTTTGCAAATTTCTTACAAGACACATTTTTACCAGGTCCTGAAGAATGGTGTTAAGGTAAAGCTTCAAAGGAATGGTTTGAGTGTTAGAACCTCCTACTAGGCACGAAGAAGATGACGAGTATGATTTTGATGATTCCAGCAGTGGCTTTGATATTGTTGAGAAGGGCCATCGCCTATTTGGTAAGTTTTAGCATATTTTAGCTTGAGGTTTCAGAATTCAATTCTGTCATATTCTTCCACATGAGGGCATCTTCTAAACATTCTTCACTTTTTACCAGCTTCTGGATTTCACTTCAGCATGATCAACCAGCCAAGAGTTAGGTATAGTCGACCATGGTTGCCATCTGCACCTACTAAGTCAATTAATCGAAATAGTTTCAGAGAATTTCAGTCCAAATGTCGTTCAAGCCAATTGATAAGCAATTTTACATATTATGACAAATATAACTCTATGTCTGTTAGTTTAGTTATATATTCTGTCCACACACAAACCAATCTATAAGAAGTGAAGAAAATGGCAATTTTTTTACAAAAACCCCTGTATTAGTATCTTAATTTGCTAAGCATAATCTTGATCATTTCTAAAATTTCCCAATAAAAAACAAGGCATTTACTTAAGGGGTCAAAGATCCATCCTTGAACTATCTAGCACTATTAATACCAACATAAGTTATTGTTATTATATTACATTTTTGTGATGATTCTCATATGAGATTGAGAGAAGGTTAAATTGGTTTCATCTATATTCGTTTGATTACTCTTTTGTGGATCATGCAGTTTGATTGTTTAAACTTCTGTAACACGTTTGAGTATCGAAAGGTTCGTAGAAGAATTTCTATGTTAATGCATTTGTATATATGCCATAAATGTTACCTCTCCTAATGCAATCGATACATATACGTTGAGATAGTGGCACAATTTGGCGTAAATTTCGTTCTTTACGGACACTGGGATTTTCCATAATAAAGGTTTGCATGCTACTAGGCGGTGCTTTAGAATGATGGACCTGTGTTCCCTTTTCCTTGTTTATGTAAAACGGATGTCAAGATTTTGTGATGAATTAACCATCTCCCCCGGTTACAGTTTTGAGTTGTCCATGTAGTTGCTGTTCTTGGAGGGTTTATCCAAATCCTCTTTATGTGCCCATGCGGAATTATAGCCTTGGCATGTTCATCACATGGGCTATAGTTCCTATATTTTTAGGATATAATGGGGCTTAAGAGTCTCTAATTTCAGTCCATTATATGTAGCTATGTGGTGGTAGAGCTTCTGAGGGGATATTTATTGGTGCTTTACTGTCGATGCATATCTACAGCAGTTGTAAGCTCATTCACATGTTTGATCATTGCTGTTAGTAGGATTTCTTAAGTATTTTCCATTATTTTTGGTTTTAAATATTTTCGCTTATTCATGACTACTTTGTGTTGGTATATAAATTTCTGATGGAGAAAAATAGTACCAATCCTCTTGGTCAAGTGACTATCAGCAATCTAATTTTACACTGTCTTAGAAATTGATCCGTCTTTTACTTCATGCTTTTCTATTGCTTCTTATTATTACCTATATCTTGGTTGTGCAGTAAATTCAACAGTGAGAGGAAGGTAATATTATTAGTAATTGATAGTCATTCTCTTCTTTATCAGATATGGTTTATGACTCTTGAAATCCTATTACTAAACAATCTGTACTAGTCTCGTGAAGAGAGGTATCAATCAAATTAGAGTGTTGGAAACCCTTGCATTCAGAACTGCCAAAGAAAATGAGGTATCTCACTGTATGTTGAGTGGACTGTAGATACTGGTATTTCGTTGTTATATCTCTTCACCTTGAAGTTTTATATTTTGCAGGTGTCTTGAACCAACTTCATCAGATGAAGCTGCTTGTCTTAATCGAAGAAGGCAACTGGGAAAAGCAACAATAAAAGCTATTGCCCAAAATTGCCAATATATTATCGACAACAGTAATATATGTTCTATAATACATGTATTTTAAGTTTCCTTTATGACTTTTGGATCCAAAATCAATATTAGTAAATTGATCTGCAGTTCAGGTGGCTCATGCATGGCCTGGATTACCTTGAGAGATGAAATTTGACCCTTCTGGTCAGTGGTCAAGAAATCATTTTGGCATTTACTTGCTAAAGCTGGTGTTGGACATTTGAAGATCCTTTCATTGATGAATTCATCCCCAACCGTTCAATGAAGATGATGACATTTGCTATATTCTCCCTCAAAATTTGTCTGGTACTTCTTGAATCTAGGTTGCCATTTTTATCATAAATAGGGATGTCATGAACCGGGCTTTGGTTTTTTTCTTAAGTCTCGAACTCTGAATGAAAAAGGCTATTACATTTGACTTAATTACATTAATAATTCAACTACAGTTGTTACCTGCAAGTTTTGAAAAAGCTACAAACCACCCCCTATCTCCCTTGTTTATTTTCCTAGACCTGGCTTCAAGGGTGGTTTGTGAAAGTCTTTGCCATTAACTTTCCATCTTGTGCCATTGCAGCCAAATGACACATTGATTCAAGTACAACAATCTTAGATATTCATGGTGTTGTATGTCTCTCATGTCTTGCTTTAAGTTTACCGACTGTCGTAGCTCTTAACGGAACTTGTACTGGTGACGATATAGTTGGTGTCCATGTTAGCTGAAGTTGGGTTAAAACATTCAGAAAGGTTATGTATTTTCCACTGTTGATGGCAATTCTCTAGATGTCTTTGTTGTTTATGTTTGGCCACTTGAGGTATCTGTATTTTATTTGTATTGTTACTCTTGTATAACAATTCATTCGTTTTTAATCTCTTGGTCTTCACTTGGCTCCATCCAATCAAAGTGGGGTGTTTTGATGATCATTGCATTGTAATCTTTCGGGAGGTTGAAAGAAATTTTGAAGATTGAGGTAATATTCCTATATACTTTTGTGATTCAACATTATCATGGAATTGCGGTGAGCGTCGGAGCATGTTTAAATTTTTTTTTTTGAGATGGTCGAATAAATTTCTTTTTTCTTTTTTTTTTTTTAAATTTGGTCATTCTTAACATTGTTCATTTATTGAAATTAAGACCCTTCTCTGATGAAACAACAATGAAAGAAATGTTCATGTGTTGAAATGGGACAAACCTCAAATTAGGATGGGGTATATTTAAATGTGATGGAGCCTCTACGGGCAATCCTGGACTAGCTGGGGCTGGGGGTTTAATTGGAGATGTTAATGGTGACATTCTTTTGTGTTATTGGAATTTTCTTAATGTTCGAAGGAATATATATGCTGAACGTTATGCCATTGTGTATGGATTGGAACTTTGACAAATGAATTGTTTGATTGAAATGTAAATTGTTTCGACAAGCAAATATGACTTACAGGATTCTGAGTGAGACTTCAAATATTCTGATAAGTTAGTCAAAGTCCTGAAATTTCTTTTGTACCTAAAATCAACCACAAAAATTGTTTTCATTATTTAACCAAGCACAGCTCAAGATGTGTCCTTCCGGTTTTCTACGTACGGACTACGGATACGGAGACATAAAATAAGAAGACAGAATAGTAAACCAGAGAATGCGTAAGTTTTGAATTGTTTACGAAGTTGCAGCAAGGGAAACCATCTCTTAATGACATTCCCATCACCCATGCACTCTTCACGTATTAATTAAAAAATCTGTAAGGCAGCATTCCTTCTGGACTCGGGAGTTCCCGTGAAATAAAGGTAAAAATGCAAATTTTGACGTCTAATTTTGGCAGTTTAGTCCTATTTATTTCAAAATTTGCAATTAAATCTTGCAAGTTTGTAGATTTGGCAATTTTAGTACTGTCTGCTTCGAAATTTATAATTAAGTTCCGTAAGTTCTAAAATTTTGCAATTTATATTGGATTTTTGCAGGAAAATTTATTAGTTGTCATAAGAAGTCACGTGACTCATTTCTTGCTGAATTAGCAGGATGAGATGACAAAAATATTTGACTTCTATAAAAAATTATTATATTTGTGACGTATCTAATAAAAAAAATTTAAATAATATAATTATATTTGAATGAAAATATCCGTCGTCCGACGGAACTTATAAGAAGGAGACTCACTCAGACGACTTACTCATTTTCAATAGAGAAGAATAGTAAAACCAAGCAAACTTGCAAGGCAGTCCAAAGATATTATCTGCTGAAACCAGAGACGGACTATGGTCTCACGAAGATATCTATGTCCTTGTTCCAGTTCAGGACAAATGAAATTATTCGGTTTGCGTGCACGGGAGCATCTCAAAATTTTACAAGATTAAATTTGGTTTTTGCCTTTTATTTATATACATATATGTTAGTAATTGGACTATTACGAATAAGTTTATAAGCGTTTATAGTTAATGAGATTTAAATTAAAAAAGATTGAATTGATAATTTTGATATATCACGATATAATTTTTGAATTGATAATTTTGATATGTGTGCAGGGTAGTTAGGAGCTCCAACTAGAATACTCCATTTTCTAGGACATCCACCCTAATTATGGGTGTCATTTATCTATACTATTATATTAAGCCAGATAATGAGACTGATAATAATCATTTGGTCTCTTGGATTTTTTTCTTTTTTTATTTTCTTTTTTTGATCTTGTTCTCTTACATTCTTTCTTTTTTTCTTTTTTATTTTTTATATCACACAACAACATCTTCTTAATTTTTTTTCTCTCACCCGATTCAATTCCTTATCTTTTTCTTTTTTTATATAATTTTTTCCCTCGTATTTTATGTTATTTAATTACTTATCATATTTAATAATTACATTAAAATAACTATATGTTGGTGTCATGCCTAAAAGCCCTACTAATCCAATAGCAAGCCCAATAGACCAAGTTTGTATGCAATCCTGTTCGTGTTATTGGTGAACAAGAGTATATGTAATATTTGCAAACAGGTATTAGAGTTGAGTCTGAACAGGATTCTAGAAGTTTGTAAATTGGACGGCAAGAAACGTATCAAGAGGATTAGGGAAAATCTAGGGTAAATTGGTAGAAACAGGATCTATAAATTGGAAAATTTGAGAGATGAGAGAGGCAGAACAAAAGAGAGAGATAAGAAAAAGAAGATTTACCAGAAGGGTTCCATCACTATAAAATATATATTAATACTAGTTACAAACCCGTGCCAAGGCACGGGTCGAATTTTATAAAAATATAATAAAAAAATTAATTAAAATATATTGTTAAAATAATAACTATTAAATAAAATTTATTTAAAATATTTAAATAGCATGTAGAAATATTAATCTATTAAAGAAATACTACTAAAGTTAAGGAACAAAACTAAAATTATTGTAAATTATATAAAATAAAATTCATATCTAAATTAAAGGTATATTTATTAAAATTAAAATAAATAAAAAAATTATAAAATTGTAGGGTACATTACCACATATATAAGAAAAAATTAAATATGTTACAAAATTTGAAAGATTTTTACAAATTTATATTTAAAAAATATATAAATATATTATGTCAAATCAAAATTTATCATATTATTATTTGAAAATTTCAAAATTGAACTTTTCTATAATGTATTACAATCAAATAATAAAAGAGAAAAAAATTAATTAATAAATATAAAAAAGAACTTTGATGAGCAAAATAATAATAATATATATATATAGTTTTTAAATCATAAGAAATATCAAATATTAAAAACTAAATTCATAATTTTAACATAATTATAATTTTCGAGTTAACTCGAATCAACCCCGAAAACCCAATCTATTTGTTTTTGTTTGTTGGTTATTATCGGGTAGGGGTGTACGTGGTCGGGTATGGGCAGTTTTGTAGTGAAATATCATCCGACCCAAAGTATACAGGTTTGTAAAAGTATAAACCGTAAAATCATAGTTATTTTTTCAAACTGCACGGTTCGGGTTGGCGGGTGGTGTTATATCGCGGGCGGATTGGCGGTTTGATAAAGTTTATATAAATATTTTCAATAAATATATTTGTAGTCATAATTTTAATTCAATAACC
>JBBMKE010433646.1:0-10235 GCA_037834125.1 Lippia alba
AGCCTATGCTTCATTATCTCAATTATTTTTATCTGCTTTGAGTTATTAAAGATATATCTTGATCATCGTGATATTAGAATAGTAAAACTATCACAACTCAATTTTCCCGTATAAATAGGGGGTGCGATTTCTGAGACGCATCAACTGGCGCCGTCTGTGGGAACATTGAGTTACAGACGTGAGAAAAGCTAAAGCAAAATCTACCATGGCAGCCTCAACAGCTGGCAGCACTGCATCCACAGCCGGAGGAACCCTGTCATTCGTCACTACTGGCATCGTACCAACGTTCGGAGGAGCAAACAACACGGAGGCCTCCTCTAGCACTGGACTTTCCGGAACCATGCCTTTGTCAGGAAGTACTCCTGCTGGAGCAACTGGGCCGAACTTGACAGATCTGATCACTGGTAACGGGTCGACAGAAACCCAACCCTCAGGAATATCTACTGCGGGGCATCCTAGCTTCCCGGCGCTTGTCACAACGAGCTTGGGACTCCAATCCTCTGTTGAGGTGGCCAACTCCAGCTCCCACTTGAGGATGGTTTCCTCAGCCCCTGGTGATGTCGTTACCAATACCGGAGTGCCCCAAGGAGGAGACCAACACAACCGGAGAGGATCCGGAGGAGGAGCCCGGCTTCCTTGGGATGAACTAAACCAAAGGATAGTAGAAGTGGTGCGAGCCTCCCTACGAGAGGAAATTGTGGAGGCTGTGAGAGAAGTGGTCATGCCGGGACAGCCACGAACAAATGGAGGTGACCCACCGCACGAGAGGCCTCCTGCACCAATAAGGGAGGAAATCCCTCCTGGGGGTATTCTGCAGCCCCTTGCACAAGAAAGATTCCTTGCTAACCACCCTACTGGAAATCAGCCCGGGGCGCTCCACACCCCAAGACAGCCGCTAGCGAGTGTGCGTCAAAGGAGAGAAGCTCATGCCAACGCTCAAGTGGATGTAAATGTTCACAATACCCATCTGCATCAAGGAGCAAGGAGGGGACCCGAGGATCCACCCGAATGGGCCATCCAATTACAGCAGGAAATGCAAGAGGTCAGGCAAAGAGTGACGGGCGGAACCCCCGCTCCTAGGAGGGGATTTCCGTTTAATGCACGCATCCTGGCCGAAGAGTTACCGGTAAACTTCAAGAGAGCTGATCTCTCCAAATACGATGGGACGGGTGACCCCGAACAGCATCTAACCGAATTTGAGAATATGTCAGTGCTACATGGGTACAATGAAGGGGTAAAGTGTAGGGCTTTCCTTACGACCTTCACTAAGGCTGCCCAACAATGGTTCAGCCAACTGTCCCCGGAGTCCATACACTCTTTCGAGAATTTTCGAGCAATGTTCCTCAATCAATTTACGAGTAGTAAGAAGTACTTGAAGTCCACCATGGCTTTGTTCGCTATTAGACAAGGGGAACGCGAGTCTTTACGAAGTTACGTGGATAGATTCGTTGCTGCCTGCTTGGAGGTCCCGTCCGCCTCAGAAGAAACACGAGCTAGCATTCTAACCCAAGGGCTACGCCCGGGAGATTTTTTCAAATCCTTGGTGAAAAAACCGCCATCAGGATACGATGATCTTTTGGGTAGAGCAGGCAAGTACATACAATTGGAGGAGGCCGAGTGGGGAAAAGAGCGCGAGCAACACAGAGTTAGGCGTGACAGAATAGAAGACCGAGAAATGAGCACCCCTACCAAAAGGGTGAGGAGGATAGAACATACAGAGGGTCGCACTGCCCGATCAGGGAAATTCGACCTCTATACCCCTATGAAGGCCTCACCATCCTACATCCTCATGCAAGTGGAAGGAACCAAACTTTTGAACCGGCCGCGAGGGGCAGACAAAGGCCCCACTAACCCACCGTCAGACAGGTTTTGCCGTTTTCACAATAACTACGGGCACGACACAGATGAATGTCGCCACCTCAAGAATGAAATCGAGCGACTGGTGAGAGAAGGTTTCCTCACGGAGCTAATATGCCGAGACCGTGAGAAGGGAGAGCGGCCAGGATATAGCAGGACTTCCCTAAGCAGACTGCCATACCGTCCTCATGAGGAGACCAGAAAACCCAATAACAGGGACTACAAAGAAAGCAATAAGCCTCACCAAAAACCAATTACTCTTGAAGAACCTAAGAAGGAGCCAGACCTACCTGAAAGCTCCTCCCGGAAGGACGGAGATCCAGGGTACAAGGGGATAATACGGATGATATCCGGAGGCCCCACTGATGGAGATTCGCAGAGAGCCAGGAGAGCGCATGCTCGTGAGGCCCGCTCAAACCCCGAGATCATGAGAGTGGAAGATTACCCACTAAGCCAAGACATAAGGTTTGGAATTGAAGATCTGAAAGGAGTGCATTCTCCCCACCACGACGCCCTTGTCATCTCGGCCGTCATAGCCAATTACCAAGTAGACCGAATATTCGTGGATAGTGGCAGTTCTGTGGACATCCTATTCTATGATGCATACAAACAGATGGACTTAGGAAACATTCCTCTAGAACCAGTAGACACAGCCTTGTATGGGTTTGCAGGGGACGTGGTCCGCCCAGCAGGCATGGTCACGCTCCCCCTCACTTTGGGGACGAATAATTTGGGTAGGACAAGGATGACGCGTTTCCTGGTAGTAGAACTCCCCTCAGCGTACAACGTTATCATAGGGAGACCTATCTTGAATGATTTCCAAGCAGTGGTCTCAACCTACCACATGAAGCTCAAATTCCCTGTGAAAGGAGGAGTTGGAGAAGCTTTGGGTAGCCAGCACAAAGCCAGAAGCTGCTATGTCAAAACCATCGGACAAGGAAAGAAGAATGAAGACCTTCAGAACAAGGAGCGCGATACTAAGAAAGCCAGAATCGAAAAGGGAAAAGAAGTACCACAATATGACGAGGATGGCGACCAAATTAGCCCCCTAAAAATCCAGCCAACAGGAGAGGTGCTCACAGTGGAACTCTTTCCAGGCGATCCAACCCGGACTACCCAAATCGGATCCCACCTGCCAGAAGAAATAGCCCAACCCCTTGTCGAATTCTTGCGGAGGAATGCAGATATTTTCTCCTGGTCACCCAACGACCTGCTCGGAGTAGATCCACAAGTCATGATGCACACCTTGAATGTTGATCCTTCAATCAGGCCTATAAAACAAAAGAAACGAGACTTCGGGTCCGAGAAGAATAAGATCATACAGCAAGAAGTGGAAAAGCTTTTGGAAGCCAAACACATTCGGGAGATACAATTCCCCGAGTGGATATCAAACGTTAGTGCCGAAAGGTCCTAAAGAAGAAGGCAAGTGGCGGACGTGCATCGATTTTAGGGATCTCAACAAAGCTTGCCCTAAGGATTCCTACCCGTTACCCAGGATCGATCAATTAGTGGATTCCACCTCAGGATGCGAGCTACTCAGCATGATGGACGCATCTCAAGGGTACCATCAGATTCAGTTGGACCCAAACAACCAGAAACGGGTTAGTTTTATTACTTCAACGGGTACATATTGCTACGTGGTGATGCCGTTCGGACTGAAAAATGCGGGGGCTACATACCAACGGCTCGTGGACAAGATGTTTAAAAACCAAATTGGACGCAACATGGAGGTATACGTGGATGATATGCTCGTAAAGAGCAAAAAAGCAGCAGACATATTCAAGATCTTACTGAGGCATTCCAAGTACTACGCCATTACCGGATGAAACTCAATCCCCTCAAATGCTCATTTGGAGTCAACGGAGGAAAATTCCTAGGATACATGGTAACGGAGAGAGGAATAGAGGCTAATCCCGCAAAAATAAAAGCGATCTTGGACATGAAGCCGCCCTCCAACACAAATGAGGTACAACGACTGACAGGGAGGATCGCATCCCTAGGACGTTTCATATCTAGGCTTGCTCATAGAAGCCTTCCCTTTTTCAAAGTATTGCGCAAAGCCAGCAAATTCGAATGGAACCAAGAATGCCAAGACGCTTTCGAAGAACTAAAGAAATACCTGACAGGAATCCCGTTACTAGTGAAACCTAATCCCGAAGAGCCATTATATGTTTATCTGTCAGTGACCGAGCAAGTAGTCAGTGCAGTCCTACTCAGAAAAGAAGGAAGTGATCAGAAACCAATCTATTATGTCAGTAAAGTTTTGCAAGGAGCGGAACAAAGGTATCCGAAGATCGAGAAAGTAGCCCTGGCGCTCATGGTGGCTGCACGAAGACTAAGACCATACTTCCTATCACACCGCATAATAGTGAGAACGAATCATCCACTCAAACAAGTACTTGGGAAGCCAGAAGTATCAGGGAGATTGGTGAAGTGGATAATGGAGTTAGGGGAGTTTGACATTTCCTACTCTCCTCGAACGGCTATCAAAGCACAGGCCCTAGCTGATTTCATCTCTGAAATGACCTCTCCCCCGGAAGAGGAAACAAACCCCTGGCTTCTGCATACCGATGGGTCTGCCACCAAAACAAGCAGCGGAGCTGGTGTGGTGATAACTAGTCCCGAAGGAGACGAGTTCGAGTTCGCGATTCGATTTGAGTTCATATCCTCTAATAATGAAGTTGGCTATTGAAGCAGGAGCAAAGAATCTCGCTGTCTACACGGACTCTCAATTAGTAGCATGCCAGGTAGGAGGCCAGTATGAGGCTAAGGAAGAAAGGATGATCAAGTACTTAGCTAAGATAGAAGAAATGAAGAAGGAACTCACAAAATTCCAAATAAATCAAATCCCGAGGGAGGAGAACCAGAAGGCAGACTATCTTGCAAGGCTGGCAAGGTCTCTGGAAGACTGTCATACCCGAAAAATAACCATCCTCACGCTCTCAAAAGCCTGCCCAGAAGAAAAGGAGGAGGTACTCGCTCTTACCCAGGTAACCGATTGGAGGCAGGAAATCGTTGACTTCTTATTGAGACAAGACCTCCCCCCGGACAGTAAGAAAGCAGCACGCATCCGTAATAAAGCCGCCAAGTATGTGATGGAGAGAGGATGCCTGTATAAAAGGTCTTTCACACTTCCATTACTAAGATGTCTATCACAAGAGGAGGGAGACCAAACACTTCGAGAAATACACGAAGGTATCTGCGGGGGGCATGCAGGGTGGATGACATTAGCGAGAAAAACTTTAAGAGCAGGTTACTTCTAGCCCACCCTAAAGGCAGACGCCAAGAATTTCGTGCGAAGATGTGAGCAATGCCAAAAACACGCACCCCTGATTCATCAGCCAGCAGAGTCCTTAACCACCATGCAAACACCATGTCCTTTTGCTAGATGGGGGAAGTAGGCCCCCTACCCGTGGCTCCTCCCAGGCTTAAGTTTCTAATGGTGGCTGTGGATTACTTTACCAAATGGGTGGAGGCCGAAGCAGTAGGAAGAATAGACGAGGAAGCTGTTATCACCTTCCTATGGAAAAATATAATATGTCGTTATGGAGTACCACGGAGATTGGTTTCCGATAATGGAACCCAGTTCAAAGGAAGAAAAGTACGAGACTTTTGTGTAGCCTGGAAGATTGAGCAGTGTTTCGCATCAATTTAACATCCACAAGCCAACGGGCAAGTGGAAGTCATGAATCGTGTCATCCTCCAAGGAATCAAAACCAGAATAGAACAAGCCCGAGGACTGTGGGCAAAACAACTCCCTTCTGTTTTATGGGCTCAAAGAACTGCCCCAAGCAGCACTACCGGAGAGACGCCTTTCAACTTGGTGTATGGGGCAGAGGCCGTAATTCCAGCTGAAGTAGGAGTTGAATCACATCGGATGCAGGCATACGATACAGATAGGAACGAAGATCTAATGCGAGAGAATCTCGACATGATTGAGGAGGCACGCGAGAATGCGTTCCTAAGGGTGGCTCGCTACAAAAGCAGGATGGCTCGCTCATACAATCGGGGAGTCAAACCACGCCGCCTCCAAGTTGGTGATTTGGTACTTCGGAGAGTGGACACTTTAAGGCCAGTACAAAAGTTGGAACCAAAATGGGAAGGACCTTACAAGGTGGTCAAGGTGTTAGGGAGCGGTGCTTATAAGATATCTGACATGGAAGGAAGAAAGCAGCCACGCTCCTGGAATATACAAAACTTGAAGAAATTTTTCTCATAAAAAGTCCCTTCACGTCTCGTCACCTAAAAATGGCGAAGACAAAAACAAAAAAGCCTGGAATGACCAAACCGTGCCCCCCTAAACTTCAATAGAGGTAGCATAATCATTCAAAGGCAACATTCCATGGACAATGCTCGAAACCACGTTAGGACGAATGTCCCGACCTTCTATATTCGCTTGTAGGACGAACGTCCTCGAATTCTAAAATCACTTTTTCGGACAAACGTCCCCATAATTTATAAGCGCTTTCTTAGGACGAACGTCTGTATGTCAACAAATCCCCTTTGAAAAAATGATCATCACCTTGAAAGAATTTTGAGGATAAACGACACTTCAGAATTATCTCAAAACAAATATTTTTGACTTAGTCAAATCAAACTTTCTTTTGAAGGAACATGACAAAGCAGGCACACGAATCTGACCAGCTTAAAGGACGCAAAGGAAGGCGCCCAATTGGTGATTGCAAGGGAGGAAAAAAAAAAGGGATTTTTCATCCACAAATGCAGTAAATCTCAAACAACACAAACGAAGTATACCAACAATCAAAAGGTACGCATTATTATTATTCTTAATGCATAGAATAGCAAAAGCCTAAAGGTCCGATAATCCCAGCTAAAAAAGGAAATATAGTCTGAGGTGACATCCCACCTCGGAATGCAAAAATAGCTTAAAATAAGACAGATAAACAAACTAAATCAAACAGTAGAATCAGGAAAGCCGTCGGCCAGGGTGACATCTTCTTCAAGGGCGCTCTCATGCATGATAGTCTCGGAAGCATCCTTTGGCGGCATCACAAATTCCGTGCCAGGCTCAGCAGGAGAATCCCCAATCATTACTGATGGAGTAAGAGGGGTTATTTTCTCAGGAAGGCTCTCATCCATGTCTCCTGTTTCCTTGCCTGTCAAATGCCCAAGGAGAGAAGAAAAATCTTGAAGTAAGCAAAAAGATGAGCAAAGAAAATTAAAAAGGGGCCAACTGTTACCTGAATCAGATTTATGCCCGTCAGGAGTAGCAGCATTCAAAGAGGTTGAAGAATCGGGAAGCCCCAGCAAACCGGCCAAACCCGGGATGGAATCCAAAGCCGCCCTTACATCCAAGAAATCTTTGCCAGAGTAGCCCTTAGCAGCAAATTGGTGATTGCAAGCTTGGAAACCGTGATGAAACAATGAGGCCGCCCTCTCTATCAGCATATCCCTAAATTCTGAGGAAGCCAAAAATCCTTGCTTAGCCTTCTCAATACAATCCTCTATGAGGCGCCTGCCCTTATCACTCGCGGGAAAATCACGCACAGCTTGCTTGCAGGCCTTCTTTATAGCAGTCTCCTTCTCTTTGACAAGCTTCTGCAAGTCGGCCTCCAACTTCTTTCCTTGAGCAAGCGCTTCATCCCGCTGCGAGCGGAGGCGAGGAACGTCCTTACGCAGAGTTTCCACCTGTTTTTCCAGCACCGTGATCTGCTGTTGGAGGCTTTCGACTGAAGGAAGGCGGGGAAGCTCCAATAGGTGACTAGTCAGCAAAATCACCTAACAAAAAAAATAAATAAATAAATAAAAATTAAAATCATCAAAAGCTATAGGAGAGCAACAATAGATAGCATACACTGTGAATAAATAAAATTACCTCAGTAAGAGAGGAGGACAAACGATCCTGGGTGTCACGACGGGTCAAGGCATCCATAAGAGCGTTATCAGCAGGAGGAACCAGTCCTTGGAGAAAGGAACGACTCAAATCAGCATTCCTCTCCCGTAGCAGAGAAGAGGACTCTCGTACCTCCCAAGAAGGGCTGAAAATCGAGCCTCCTGAACCAAAATCTGTTGCTCTACCTTTGGAACGCTTCGAAGAAGCATCAGTAGCAGGGGCCGATAACACAGCCTCCAAAGGACGCTTGTTCTTCTCACTATCCCTAGCGTGAGTAATGGGACGTTTGGAAGATGAAACCGGGGGCGGGCGTGCAACAGGAGTCACTCCTTCCGAAACTAGCTCAACAACTTCCTCATCCTTGCACAGATTATCCAAATGTTGCTTTAGCTTGGAAAGTACCATGGCTTCTCCTGCGAAAGGCAAACATGCACAAGATTAATATCCGAGTCCCAAATTTTCTCAATATGCAGGCTTAACCAAAATGATATACAATTCAGAAAACGTTCAAGAAAAGCAGATATAACGTCCAAAAGTATGAGCCACATCAATACCGATAGGGATATCTAGCGCCTCTTCTCGAGGACTCAAACCAAAATAATAAAGGAGGACGTTCCTGGAAAGGAGTATCGAACAATACTCTTCCTGGGAAAGGTGAGTTTCAGTGGCAGCAGTCAAGGAAGGGTGGTCATCTGGGTCAAAAGATGTCGGAGAAGGGGAGGATCTCCTCCACTTGGTTGGAAAGCCCCACGCCTCAGGAGCAGCAACAAAAAAATACGAATTTCTCCATCCCCTAGGAGAACGTGGACACGCCAAAAAGGATGCGCCTTCCCTAGAGCTAAGATAAAACAGGCCTGCCTCGTACATTTTAGCTTGAAAATAACGGCGAAAGGACTCGGCCGATAACTCCTCTCCCAAATAGCTAAACAGAACAGCAAAGCCTGACAACAACCTCATCGAGTTCGGGGTGAATTGATTCAAAGGAATCTCAAACATGTTGGATACATCTCTGTAAAATTGAGGAATAGGGAATCTCATACCTCCCTCCATTTGAGCAACATAAAAGCATAAGAAGCCAGGAGGAGGGTGATGAGGTCGTTCCAAAGGGCCCGGAATACGGACTTCCCAATCTGGAGGAATCCCAACCTTAGATATAAGAATACCCAAGTCTGTAGTCGACAAGTCAGAGACCAAACGCTGATAAAAGGCTGGGCCATACAAACTCTCCTCTTCTTCCTCTGATTTACAGGGGAGGCTATTACTCGATAACGCCTCAAGGGAAGGTGATCGAAGAGGAGTAGATGAGGATGAAGGAAGAAAAGAGCGCACCACCCGAACGTGCGAATGCCCGAAGGAACCGGACTCATCCCCAGAAGAAGCGTCCGAGCAAACCGTCCGCTGGAGCGAATGGCCTGATCCCGGAGACATCCTACGGTGAAGGAGTGGAGGTGTTACAATCAAGAGGCGAGTCTCAATCATCATTCACCAACGAGCAATGTGCACAACAATCCCAAAAGCTTAAAACACACAATCACAGAATCGATAATTGCCCAACACACAGCCATGACCAAAACGCATAAACAGGACCCTCTCTTTCACACACACACACACACACACACATTCACAAAAAAAAAAAAAAAAGAGAAAAAGGGTGAAGATCGTTCGCAAGCACACAATAAAGCAGAGTTTTCCCCTTTTCCCCCTACTCAACGGGCATAGTGCGCGACAAGAAGAAGCCCTAGTTGTCTGGTGTTCTAAACACGAAGGGGTGGAAGTAAAGATCACCGGCGAAAGTAGCCATGGGGAAGTATGCGGGATGATTTTGGCCTCAGAAATCCTAATTGTAGCAGGGACGTACATAGATGGAACATCGGAATGCGGGGAGGGAACAATACCTTTTCCGGCGAACACTCAACGGGCAACGATGAGGAAACCGGCGAAAGTAGATGGTGAAAAGCACTAGCGACACACTGGGAGTGCAGAGATAAGAATCTGGAAGAAGGAAAGTTTGAGGTATATGAATGGGCTTTTCCTCTTAAAAAAAGGAGGCCTAAGAGAGTTTCCAGAACCTCGGAACTCTCCCACGCAATTATTGCGGTTATTCCTTTCTCTTTTCAAAGAACAAAATCAATAAGAAAAAGAAATATATTATTATATGAGGATATTCATTAAAATGTCATATATTGTCACGCATTTAGGGAAGAGGCGGAAAGGAGAAGTCCATCTCCACTACAATTCTATTATGGCTCAATCTTTGTAATTGCCTAAGCATTTAATATTCATATTAATATTTCTGTTGGAAAAGATCTTATCTGATATGGCAGGAAAAGACGCAAGGAACATATTTGCAAATAAGGCAACGACGTGGGTGACAGTCAGGAAGCCATTTTCTCTACTCTCCTAGCTTAAAAACTATATTTTTTCACTAAGAGAGTAGGGGGGAGTGATGATATACCCCATTCTGGGCCAGCCCGTTAGAACCCAAACTGAGAGGGAAAGTGGAGAGCAGTGGGCCGCCAATAGA
>JBBMKE010433656.1:0-10234 GCA_037834125.1 Lippia alba
GGAACTAGAAAATCCAGGGTTTAGTAACTACTATAGATCACTGGGAAATGATTCTCTCAAGCCTAAAACCTATTGTTAGCAAGGAAAATTGCAGGAGAATTATTTACTTTAGTCGGAAACTAGGTAAGTTCGTTGGTGGACACTGGGATATGCAGAGAATATGGATGCTTAAGCTTGTTTGAATGCTTAAAGAGTAAAGAGATATGCCAAGATCCCTATTTATATGGTATGGGATAAATACAAATTCAAAAGTGCAATTATTTTTCGCCTTGGTAACCGCAATGCTTTTGGTAACCGCCCACGTCACCCGAGATCCATGCTCTCATGCACCCACGTCGCATTAAATGCGCATGCATAAAGGTAACCTCGGACAAGACAATATTTAATACCTTAAAGGAGATGTTCGTTACAGTAACGCTCGTGTGGATCTGTCGCAGGAAAGTCTGGACTTTTCCCATTCCAAGTGTCTCCACTCGGATGTATTCAAAGTTCCACAGTATGCTCGAGCCACACTATAGAACTTGGGGAGGCAAATGATGGACCCAAAGTACGCTCATATCTACACCGTCCACGTGGCATGATCGTGGAAGACTCCTGTCATAACCCTGCCATTGCTCTAATGGCGCGCTCGAGACTTTAAGGCTCGCGGCACGTGCCCAGCCTCAATTCTTACAAGGCCATCCGGGAAACTACTTCCCTCGAAGTCGCACCCTCGCGTGACTCAACCCTCGAGCCTCTGGTGCTCGTCGGAGCATCAGTTCAACCCCTTCTACAAGGGACCCATCTTCGAGCATCTCCACGCTCGCTAACCGTGCAAGTATTTCATCGCTCGTGAGAACGATCCCCCAACTGCCGCTGACACAGTAGCCTGGCATAACTGCCTAAAAGGTGATGGTGATGGTGATGCATTAAAGTCACTTTCAGGCCCTCACGCTTTGACACGTGCCTAGGGCAATACTATTTCGGGACCACTCGGTTAATATTACATAACTAACCTCACCCTTAAACTATAAATAGGAGAATCACTCTCCTCCTTCCCCAGGCAATCTTCACCTGCTACAGTGCATTTTATTCACGCATAAGTCACACACACTGAACTGAAAAACCCCCATAGTTGCATATTCAAGCTTCTTACAGCTTCACCCATTTCTTCAAGGTGTTACCCTAGCTGATTGAACTCATGCTCAACGGGAACCCAGTTCCTGAGGCTCAAAGCCTATGATGGTCTTCCCTTCTTACACAAATAGAGAGTGATTTGGCGTTAATTCGACTCTTCACGGATTCTGAAGCCATCACCGCAATTAACATTTTAAAGAAGGAAAATTCGAGTCAAGGAAGATCGAAGTTCCCAAGTTAACAAAGGCTTTTCAAACCTTCCAATATTCAATATAGCTTGTAGGAAGAATGAGAGGAACAAAAAATAGAGATTGTAACCCATATTAATTGTATCAATAAAAATTCATTTGTGATAATTTTTCACATTTAATTATTTAATTAGCACGAAAATTGCGTTACAGTAATGTATGATTGTATAATTATTTCAATGAGTTAATAAACCACTCGTTATCTATAAATTTTTAAGTAGACATATTTTATATGTATAGTTTAAATTCTCAAATCTTCGTAGTATTTTAGGCACATAATTTAGTTAAAAGATCGGGTCTTGTGGAAGAAGATTACGTACATGAGTCATTTCTTACTAAAAGTTTTTTAATATATTTCATTAAAATAAGTATATAGATAATTAGACTCAACTACACTCAGGTTTGGCCTAATTATAATCCAGTCTCTATTCTTTGCATATTTACAATGTAGTCCCTAAACTTTACATTCTGTTTAAGGTCCCTGACTTCTGTTAGAGTTTCGTTAAGTTAGTTAATTGTCCTTCGTAAATTGAAAAAAGTACAAGGATCGTTTTGTATCAAAAAGAAACTTAAGGGATGTATTTGTAATAAATTCATATACAATTTGGGAAGGATAACTGACCAACCTAACGGAACCCTAACGAACGTTAGAGACCTCAAAATGAATGCAAAATTTAGGGACTATATTTTAGTTTATTTCATTTTAATAGTTGATAATTTATTTGATATTTTTTTTTCAGTTACGAACTTGATGTGCTTTTGTAATTACATCAATTTATTTAATATGCATGAATTGAATACGTAAAACTTTAACATTTTACTTTAATTTGGTGACTATACATCAACAGGTAATTTACATCTGACTACCTTACATTTAAACTTAATTACAACGCAGTCGATCATTATCGAAAAATTATATTTTAGTATCTATAAATTTTGTTTGGACTAAGATCCCTTGACGGAATTTGTAAAAGTACATTTATGCCCCTAACGGTTTTATGAGTGTTATATTGAATATATAGACAAAATTACAAAATTATCCCTAAAATTTATAAATATAAACAAAACCGTCCCTACAAATTATGAATTTAACAACAAATCAGAGATATTTTTGAAATGAAATAACAAAACCTTATGGATCACAAACGATTTTCAAAGTTAGAGACTTGTATATTTGGTGACACTCGAATATTTCAATTATCTACAACTTGGTTACGTCTTAATCGGACCTTTTTCAAAAAGTATATACGTGTTCATGGTTATACTAGTTTAATAGTAGATTTTGTATGTTGGCCTTTGGGTACACAATATTGATTGGTTGGAAAAGTTGTGCAGTTTGTTAGCTAGTTTGATTCGCTTCTAATCCATAACGAGTGAAATATATGAAAGAAAACAAGTAAAAATATTGAACAGTCTCCATATGGTTCTTTTGAGTGGTAAAAATAACAAATATGGTTAGGCTACATATGAATTAATTTTTCAGACATTTTTGCTTTCGTTTTAAAACACGAATTGATGAAAATAACATGCATGGAAATTAATTTCTCATGTACCCATTTAAGTCAACTAAACAAAGCTTCTATCCAATTGACGACATAATATTTGAGGTCCAGCTCAATTGACAACTATTGGACACCAATTATTTTTAACTCTCCAACTGAGATCAAGACACATTATATATAGATGCTGATGCTCATTACATGCCTATCTGAAAGGAAAACTCGAACAGAAAATAAATTAGTTTGAGAGTCTCCCCCTCTCCAATGGCTTTCACTAAGCAGCTTCTTGTAGTTGTTGTTTTCCTTGGCATTTTCAGCATATGCAATGCTCAAGGCTTGAAGCTTGGCTTCTACAAGAAGACATGTCCATCGGTGGAGAAAATCGTGAAGCAGGAAACTTCTCGTTTTATGTCTGTTGCACCAACTCTTGCTGCTGCTTTGCTCAGAATGCACTTCCATGATTGTTTTGTGAGGGTATGTTTACTCTAATTATACGCATAAAAACCTCTATTCGTATAATTTCCTTTGATAACACATGCTGTTTGTACGTACTAATGTGACACAGTTGCAATTTTGATCTCAAAATTAACAAACTTTTGATCTCCCCAACCTTTTGTGGACCTTCTCAAGTTTCCATCTAGTAGTTAAAGACTCCCCGTTAGCAGCCAACTCTTCCTCTCAGTTTTAAATTGAAGGGTACTCATAACTGTAAACGGGCAGCGAAAAAGGTTCTAAAATTGGAAAGTCAATTACTTTTGAGGCCAAAATGAAAAGTGAAATTATGGGACAAAATGCAATTAATTCTACTTAATACGAATGATTAAACATATATAAGTTCCTTAAGATATATAGGCTCTTAGTAGAATAATTAGTTTTTATGTTGATATTAATCTAACTTATCAAGATTGATCTTCGATAATATAACTTGTACCATGCATATTGATATGCACATATATTTGCAGGGGTGTGATGGTTCTGTGCTGTTGAATTCAACGAGAAACAATTCGGCTGAGAAAGAAGCAACTCCTAACGAATCCCTTAGAGGATTTGGATCGATTGATAGAGTAAAATCTGCCGTGGAAAGGAAGTGTCCTGGTGTTGTGTCTTGTGCTGATATCTTAGCTTTGGTTGCTAGAGATTCAGTCCAAATTGTGAGTAATGCATTGCACACTGAATGACTATGTTTTATCGTACTTTATTTAAATTCATTCACCAACACAAATCAAATAGGCGGTCAAAATTAAAAGAGAATAATTTTTTGATTTTTTTTCTATATTACAATTATTTTTCTGTTCAAATCTTAACCGTTCGTAAAACACACGGCCTATGTATAGAAATAAAATATAACATGATTAATATACTGAGATCTAAATTAAACCCATTAAGGGAGACCATATAAAGACATAATTTATTCTATTGCTCTTCTTAATGAACTTTTGCATGTGAAATTCTTGAATAAATGATGCAATGAGAATTGAACTTAATGTTACCTTTTTGTTTACGGATCACTCTTATATATCACCCTGAATCACCACATATACGACAAGTTTAAAACGCAGACCTTAAACTAGTTTGGTCACCCAATGGCAAGAATTATCATTTATCAGCTGAAAGTCAGATTGTTATATACTCGTACTTAATTAATATTTTTTTACAGTTAAGTGGAGGTGGAGCCACATGGCCAGTACTGTTGGGAAGAAGAGATGGAAGAGTGTCAAACAGCTCAGAGGCTTTGGCTAATCTTCCTCCTCCATCTTTCAACATTACTCAACTAAAGGCATCATTCGCCTCGAAGGGATTGAACACGAAGGACCTTGTTGTTCTTTCAGGTAATGAATTTGATAAAATATACATATACGGATAGAGAAACATATATGATTACACAAAATGTCTAATGCTTTGTTGTTTGTACATATATTAAACTTACGCATGGCTTACATATTTTAAAGTTATAGATCATAAGTTACAAAAATTGCATTTAGCTCTAATTATATATCATAACTTAAATTTCTTTTATGCCTAATTACAACGCAGTTCATTATTATCAAAAAATTACATTTTAGTTATCTAATTTTGAGAACCGTTTGTGGTTTCTAGGGTTACGTTATCTCATTCCAAAAATATCAATGGTTTTTTGTTAAATTGATCATTTTTAGGTAATGTTTTGTTTGTTTTTGTAAACTTTAGGATGATTTTGTAATTGTGGTCATATATTCAATGTAACACTCATAAAACCGTTAGAGACATAAGTGTACTTTTATAAATTATGTTAAGGGACCTCAGGGTAGACAGAATTTATGAGAACTAAAATATAATTTTCTGATAATAATGGACTACGTTTTAATTAGGCTTAAATGCATAATAGTACTCAGATGTAGCTATTCCAATTTTATTTTATTTTTTTACTCACATACACTTAAGTGAGATTCGAACCGAAAACTTTGTCCTCAAATTGAACCCATTAACCACTTAGACCAACTTCTGTTAGCAATTAAACTATTCCAATTTGACTAACTTTAACTTGACGGAAATCTGTACTCATTTGACGACAAAATCAAACTCAAAAACACTTCAAAACAAATAAACAGATTGAGAAAATTGCAATTTTAGCATATCAACTCACCCTAATTCACAATTTTGGCAAAAAAAAATTTCGGTGAAAAAATTAATCCATAACTCTAAAAGTTCGCAATTTCATGCACTATTTGACCAGAATAAATATGATCAGCCGGAAAATCGAACCGAATTTCTACATGTCCGTTGGAGAATTTGCCACGAAGCAGGTTTTGCAAGCTTCGGATGGGTTTTCTGACGGGTCATATCTATTCAGGTCAAATAGTACATGAAATTGTAAACTTTTAGAATTATGGGCTAATTTTTTCACCAAATTTTTTTTTTTTACCAAAATTACAAATTAGGGTGAATTGGTATACTAAAATTGCTATTTCCTCTTAACAGATTTAACTCAAATTCAAAGGTATATACACATTACACTATTAGCCTAGCTCGACCAAATAAAGTTCATAACGTTTTTCATTCCCAATGCGCAGGGGGCCACACCATTGGAACATCCGACTGCAACCACTTCTCAAGCCGTTTGTACAACTTCACCGGTAGGGGCGACAGTGACCCATCCTTGGACTCAGAATACGCAGGTCTGTTGAGAAGGAAGTGCTCGCCAACAGACAACACAAGTCACGTTGAGATGGATCCAGGAAGCTTCAAAACTTTTGACGAAAATTATTACACTCTTGTTGCCAAAAGAAGGGGCCTCTTTACATCCGATTCGGCTCTTCTCGCAGATAGTGAGACGAGGGCTTATGTTATCCGTCAAGCGGAAACTCATGGATCTACTTTCATAAAAGACTTCGCCAGGTCCATGGTGAAAATGGGCAAGATTGGTGTTTTAACTGGGAACCAGGGTGAAATCAGGAGACATTGTGCTTTTGTTAACTAATTGATTCGGGTGGTTTTGTGTTGTTTGTGCTTTAATTTTAGTTGGATTGTGTTTACTTGAAAAGGTTTTTCCCCTGTTCTTTAATTCTTTTCCATTTTCTTTACATTTGCACAATCACCTGCTTATGTTGATGGTTCTGGATTCCATTTTGTAACTATTTTATATTTTGGTGTAATTACAACGCAATCCATTATTATTAAAAAATTATAGTTTAATCTCTATAAATATTATTTGGTCTAAAGTCTCTTAACATAATTTGTCAAAGTACGCTTATATTCGTAACGATTTTATGCGTGTTACATTGAATATATAACCAAAATTATAAAATCATCTCAAAAGTTTGAAGATATAAACAAAACGATTCCTAAAAATGATGAATTTAACAATAAATTAGGAATATTTTTGGAATGATATAACGGAACCATAGGGACCGGTCATAAACTGTTCTCAACGTTAGGGACTAAAATGTAATTAGTTTTCTGATAATTATGGGTTGCATTATAATTAGGTTTAAATATAGAATAATAAAATGCAATTATTTTTTTCTTTTAATGAATTTTTGTGTTTTCCCGTACTTTTTTTTTAAAAATAATTACCAATTAATATATTATCAAATCAAAAATACAATCGAAGCGACACAAGCTGAAGTTATAAGGAGCAAACGCTAGCAGAAATTGCAGTTGTTAAAAATGAATGGGCTACACAGTTACGGCATGATTGGTATGATGGAATGAAATGGGAATGGAATGAGCATTCCTACGTCCATTCCCAAACCCTTGATTGGTACAAAAAAATGATTGGGAATGTTCATTACTGAGGTAATGAATTTATTTTTTTAATCTCCACATATGTGTTAAATATACATTATATTATTATTTTTTTATTTTTATGAATATATAATCACGTTGAAAGTGAAATAAATTATATTAAATTTATATTAAAATAATATAAATAAAAATAAAAATATATTATATATTTAAAAATACATATTCAATATATTGTTTTTTTATTTACTTATAGATATGCATAATAAATTAAAATATTTTATAAAAACTAAATTTAAGACTTATATTAAATTTACTTTTAAAAACCATGTATTACATTAAATATAGTAAATCACATATAAAGATATTAATATTTTATAATATTTATATTTATATATAAATATACATATATATTATATATATACATAATAGACACACATATATATATTATATATATATAATATACTATTGCTAAAAATAAAATAAATAAAATTATATTACTATATAAAATATTTTAGTCATGTACTTAATCATAGTATTATTAATATTTTTATTTGTGAATAATATTAATGAAATGAATTTAAAATTTTTATTTCATTATGAACCATATTACCGGACGTACCAATCATAGGAATTCTATAATAAAGTCATTTCATTCCATTGTTCATTCCATTCCAAAGTCCATTTCATTCCTATCTCATTCCATTCATTCATACCAATCATGTTGTTAGTCTCACGATATATTATATTGTCTTTTTATTAAAAGATCAGACTATAGAATCGTTCATGAATAAGCTAATTTTTAAAAAGAGAATTTTGATCTCTTATAATTGTCTCAGCGGTTGTCATGAATTTTTTTTTTAATTAATTAGATTGGAAGCTACTATGTAAAAATAATATAATTGTTGTTAGAATGTTAGTGCTGACTTGATAGGCACAAGCTACAAGTATATTAATCGATCTCCAAAGCACGTTCTTACGTTTATTTTTTCAGTTCAGTTGTGTGTCAATAATTTATCATAACTTCGCTATTTCGACAACAATCAGACAACTAAGCATTGATTGATATCTAGCTGTTAGCCTGTTAATTATCATTTATGAAGATTACTTAATAATATGAAATTAGAAAATTAGTAAAGCAACTACTGATCACGCATTGTTGCAAATAATAAATTTCGAAATTGGGATTGAAAATAGTCTGTATTACCATTCTAACTCAGGAAAATCCATGATACGAACAGTTATACGAACGTATCTAAAAGAGACTTTAGAGCAGTCTCGGGCTTGTAAGAAAAATTGATGAGAAAGGGGATAATTCGGTAAAGACCGACCGGCCGGAGAAATTTTAAGGGGAGAAAAGAGTTGGAGATTAGGGTAGAAAGATAATCCGGTAAGACCCACCGGCGGGAGAAGTTGCTGACGAGAGAGAATTCAAAATTAAAGATTGAAAATTTTGAAATTGTTTATTGCTTAATCACCAAACAAAACAATTTACGTAATATATAGAAAACAAGACACAAGACTCCTAAGGAAAACAAATCAACAAAATCTCAAATTACCAAATTAAGAAATAAAACTAGGACTCTTAAAGGAAACAAATAACGTAAATAATAAATCTACCACTAAACAGAATCGATCTATCTAATTCCTACGATATCTCCTACGCTTCTTTTTTGATACACCATATCTCCATCCATATCACTTTCCTGGCCTTCACAATCCACCTTGTCCTCAAGGTGTAACTCGGGAACAACCCATCCAACCTATTTTGAAATCCCTCAAAATGTATCTCACTTTGGTGTTGGAATTCCTGAAAATTTATTGCCCTCCTTTGTTCAAATTCCTTAAAACTTGTCATTCTGACGAACTCAGACATCTCGCAAGAACAATGAAAGCACCAATGATACGAACGGTTATACGAATGTATCTGAAAGAGACTTTAGACCAGTTTCGGGCTCGTAAGAAAAAAGGATAAGAAAGGGGATAATCCGGTAAGACCGACTGACCGGAGAAATTTTAAGGGGAGAAAAGAGTTGTTGGAGATTAGGGTAGGAAGATAATCCGGTAAGACCCACCGGCAGGAGAAGTTGAAGACCAGAGAGAATTCAGATTTAAAGATTAAGAAATTTGAAATTATTTATTGCTTAATCACCAAACAAAACAATTCACGTAATATATAAAAAACAAGACTCAGGACTCCTAAGCAAAACAAATCAAGGAAATCTCAAATTACCAAGTTACGAAATAAAACTAGGACTCTTAAAGGAAACAAATAACGTAAATAATAAATCTACCACTAAACATAATCGATCTATCCAATTCTTACGATATCTCCTACGCTTCTTTCTTAATACACCATATCTCCGTTCATATCAATCCGGTAACATAAAATGAAAATGAACAGAAATGTTGCTAAATCGAAAGAATGGTCAATTCCAATTCGATTTAGTGATCATATGAAAATTATTAAGGTTAAATTTTCTTATAATTAATGGCATCTACGTGGGAGCGATCTTGAAATTTAGCAGCAAATATGATGCGCACTTAGGATCAAGAACAGAGGGAGATTTGTTAACGTAGAGCGGATTTAAATTCCCCAATTCCCCCAAATTCGAGGGGAATAAAATCAAAGATTTTTAAATAGTTGTACATAATTAAGGATGTAAATGAATTTTAAAAGAATGAGAAGTATAATTATGATCATATACTAACATGTTTTATAATTCGTACAGATATGAATAATATTTTCTTTAAACAAATACGGATAATATTTTCTATATCTATATCTATACTATATATTAAGTGAGACACCCATTTGGTGTCATGGACTCTTTTTTTTTCACATAAATTTTAACCACGTACTTTGACAGTTTTCTACTTAAACTTTTGTATACAATTTCTGTTTAAATTTTACAGAACTCTCAAATTCTTTTTTTTTAATTATGTTATTTATTTATCTCTATTTTTTTTCTCAATTTGATATTATTAAATTTATTCATTATAAAATTATAATTATATTGAAAATGATTATAAATTAAATAATAATAAAAATAATAATTTAATAATTTTTTACACACACATTATGTGTGCAGAGTTACTAGTCTATATCTATCTATCTATTCTATCTATCTATCTATCTATCTATCTATC
>JBBMKE010433693.1:0-21241 GCA_037834125.1 Lippia alba
AGTTCTTCGATTGGTTGATGGAGAGGTTAAGCCTGCTATGGGATACATTTATGAGGCAATTGATAGAGCAAAGGAGGTGATAACAAAGAGCTTTCAAAATGACGATGACAAATACAAGAGGTACATTGAGATCATTGATGCACGATGGAAAATTCTACTCCATCATCTTCTGCACACGGCTGGTCACTTTTTGAACCCAGAGTAATTATACAATTTACTAATTAGATAAATTCAAAGTTTAGTGAAAATATTTTAAAGGATCTACACCTCATCTAAAAGATTTTGCAATCAAAGTTCTTAGCCTAACTTGTAGTTCGTTTGGATGCGAAAGAAATTGGAGTGTCTTTGAACATGTGAGTTTAAAAAATTCTTTTTTTTTAATTTTTTTTGATTACTTAATTTGATGTTGCTCTTTACTTGACAGATTCACAATAAAAAGAGAAATGGATTTGCTCAAGAAAACTTGAATAATTTGGTGTATGTCAAGTATAATAGACCATTGAGAAGAAGACACAATCAAAATATGTGATGAAGAGCTTATCCTTAGATAATATTGACGAGGGCAGTGAATGGTTGGTTGGTGTAGGTGAAGATGATATGTGATGTGCCATAATTCTGATGCACATCCTCAAGACAACAAGCAGGAAGCACAAGGCATGGATAATCGATCAGGATAGCAGGAAGGTCGGGGTAACATCCCTACTCAGGCGTGGGAGGCAGGAGATACTGTCTTTCATCCCTGGTGTATGTTGGGCTTCAGGTAAGATGGGCCAGCCCCGCGGTCAGGATAACCAAATGAGAGATTAATGTTTGTTGAAATAGATCACGCAATCCTTGTTATGAGAAGTAGAGATAAGGAAGGAATCTAGATTGTTGAGAAAGGATAATTCCTAAGTGGTTAGTAGATATAATCTCTCATGGCTTCTAGGGGCAGTAATCAACTCTAGAATAATGGAATAGCAAGAACAAAAGGGAGAAGTCCCGTGCAAAGAAGGCATCGAAACTCAGTAATCACATTCCTGAGATATCGTTTTCTAGAATTCTCTTTCTAACTTTCTTTCTCATCGTCGACAATAAAACATTGTCTATTTTCATTAATTATTCTCAAGTTTTCCGATTAGTTCGTTGTAATTCTATAAATTTAATGTAGTCGTGATTTTCACGCGCAACATTTGGCGCCGTCTGTGGAAAATTTCAATTAAGACGTGAAAGATTCGTTCGACTATCAATATGGCTGCGATTCCGGTTCTGCGAAGAGTTGCCATCCAAACCCACCGCCTTGAGTATTATTGTTTTCAATCATTAAATATCTCGTAATAGTCCATTTATAACCTTGCAGGTTGCTCATCAGACACTCTGAACTTTCTGCATAATTTTGTTGCATCTTTAAATTAAAGAATCTTTTGTTGTTCATTTTTACTTTGTCACGCTTCCTAATACGCATGTACTTCATCCTACTTCTGTTTTCTGTCCGAAACCTCATTTTTATACATAATGCATCGACATTCATTTGGCAATTATGTTTACACATCCTACCATATCATTATCTCTCAGAATAATTGGAAAAAAGTCATTATTTGCTGCAAGGTGATCCCTTATTCTAAAAAAAAAACGATATAGAAAAGAGGGAGAAGGGGATAGAAAAAAAGAAATAGAAAATTCCATAACAAAATAATGTTATAGTTAATATCAAGGCTCGCAAACAATGGCCAGAAAGCAAACAATAGAAAGGTGTCTATCAAAAGGTACCACAAATTCAAAAATAACTGAAAGAATAATACTCCCATAGAGACAAAAGTTCAGTCTTAAGTATATGAGCTAACTGGAATGCATGAAAGAAAATAAAGGGCTTAAGTCGTCTGCTAGTAAGTAGGTTGAGAAGAATCATTAGCGGGAATAATGTCAGCAGGAACGACGCTAGCAGCAGGAGCGGCATCATAAGTAACAGGAGCGACATCAGTACTTGCTTGCCCTATAGTTGGGGGTATATCCCCTGTTTTGAGCATATTAAGCGGAGTGAGAGGGTTGCCATCTTGAGTTACCCCAGGAACATCCTTTGAGATCTCAACCAAAGTCCGTTTTCTTTTTTTAGTGCACGGAGATGGTGAGAGAAGCTTAGATGATCGTTAAAAGGTGCCGAAAATTACAACGATGATCGGCTAAAAAAATGACGTCTCATGGTTAGAAAGTACGAATGATGAAAGCTAGAGAGAATAAGGGAAGACTCTAGTCAGATTTTGAACATAAAGAATGAAGACGTGCAAAAAAGGAGTTTTCCAGAAGATAAAAAGTCTTTACCTCAAAGGCGCAAGACCGAGTCGGAGGATTAATTGAAGAGACTCATGGAATTTGATGCTCAATTTTATAATATTGCAGGATTGTGATTAAGGCAATATGGGATTCTTGAAAGGAATTTACCATTCACCATTGAAGAAAGATTTTAAAGAAAAAACTCGTAAAAGAAAAAAAAAATTTATAGAAGAGATTCAAAGAAAATCACATACGAGAAGAAAGAAAGCTTTGACGAAACAGTGGTGCCCGATCTTAGCTAGAATTTGAGTCGGCCTAGCCTTTCACCTACGCAAACGAGCAGCAACGACCAGCGTCGGCGCATCGGAATCCGGTGCTAGAATGGCCACGAGCACCTAAAGACGCGGAGAAGACCACTCGGATCTGCAAGGAGAAGAAATTCATCAGTTTTTGTCCAAAAACAAAAGGAAAATAAAGAGGCCATGGAGTTCAGTCATAGCCGGCATCGGCACTGCCCGCTGGAGGCAATCGGAGACGGTCGACGCTGATTTAGTGATTCTCAACCTTGCTGATTTTAAGGTTCAATTGAAAAAGAAAAAGGGAAGACACACTCCATCGACGCAGCAACGACACCGAACGTCGAAAACTGAAAGAATAGAAAAAATAAGAGAAGTAAAGCCCCGAGAACCTTGAGCATACGGTCACATCATTCCTTTTTTTTTTAATTCCCTTATATTTCTATGAAATCACGGATTATTATCTCAAATCTTGCGATTAATTATCTCAACTATGAATAAAAATAATCTCATAGCAATGATTTTTGTTATATGTGCTGGAGAAGCTTGCTGATAAATAAATTACAAATGACTTTTAAAATAGGCCAAAGAGAAATACACCCCACATTTTCAAGATCTAGTGGTATTTTTTCTTTTGTTTATTTATGAAAGTTCCTGCCTTAACTCCTCAAAGATAATTCCTGACTACTGCCATATTGAAATAATTATCTCATCAATTTCCAAATTCATGAGGAATTATGAGTTGAGGCACTAAGTATGGGATTGTTTGACTTCCAGAAGTCTTGTTCCCACCAAGGTCTGGAAAAGAAATATAATGAGAAAATCTTATGTGGTTAATGAGTGATAAGTAGAGTCATTATATACAAGTTCAATTTAAATAAAATAGAAAAGTAAGTTGAGGCGGTCCTGGTTGAAGTAATCAGGAAAGAGTGTTGAGGCGGTCCTGTCTGAAGCGACCAGGAAAGCATGCTGAGGTAGCCTTGGGTGGTACAGTTCATGGTGGTGAACTCTTTTTCTCTTATGAGCGTAAAGCAAGAATGTATATTGCAGTAGGAATGTCTGGATCACTAGCTTAATGCTTTGACCCATTCGACGTCGCGGTGGAGAGATGGAGCAATGAAGGTTGGAGAATTTAGCTAAAGGAAAAAGGAAGAATCTGATGTGACTTCAATGAAGAAAGAGAATGAAGGCATGAAAGAAAGAAAAACTTGAATGATGAAAACTCGAAAGGAAGACCTGAGAACACTCAAATAAGGATGACAAGAAAGTCACTAGTGGAAGTGGACGACTCAAAATAGATCTACCAAGTTGATAACCAGCCAGCAGACATGAGGAGGCACTCTCACTCCCCTGGGGTACTACTACCAGGAGGAGAGGGTCTGATCCCTTTTGCCACCCAGGGAAGTGGAAGACGCGACACACCTTCCTAAGAAACAAGTTTGCTTTGGAGATACCACCAGCAAGTAACTAGGATATACTAAGGCATCTGTGTACCTGACGTGGGAAGAACTCAACCGAAGGGCCACAGATTTGATACAGAGCTCCACTGAGAAAGTGGAGCAAGAAACTTTAAAGGTTTTCGCTCCACCAGTGCAAATCAAGAGAGTGGTGTAGGAAATGATACGCGCTAACCAAGCAAGATTAGTGATGGAAGCATTAATCGGTGATCTGTGCAGCACCAGGCGAGCGTAGATAAGCTTCCTGATACACGCCAGGAGGTAGGTGACCGTCCGCTCCAGCACAAAAGCAAGTGCACATGCTCGCAATTGCCAACCAACTCGCCACACCAACAGTAGCAGCATCAATACTATTGTAGATACTGATCCCCCATAAAGGTTTCAGGGGCGTCCCAGGTACCCAACCACGAATCTGAAATGCCACGAATTTGAAATGCCACTTGAAAGAATCCAAATCTAAAATGCCCACTTGAGAGTAGAACTCAATCACAAGAAATTTCTAAAGCAAATCTATGACGCAAAAGAGAAATACAACTTACAACTCAAGGCCCCTCAGAGGCCGAATATATCATTTGGAATTAGAGCTTTCCAAATCGCAGGTGCTTGATTTGGATAAAATATTAGCTTCAAAGGAAGATCTCATCAGTGAATTGATCCAAGAATTGAAACCAAAAAAGGCTTCTAAATTAAGAACTAAAGAAGATATGTCATCATTTAGAAACCTCTTGACATCAAAGGGAGGAAAATTGAAGGGGTCCAAGAACACTAAACCAACCAAGAAACAAGGGCGAGAGTTATTGAGGTGGCATTAACCAAAATGATAAAAGAGAAGAAAGATCTTGAAGATGCATTAAAAATCTAACCAATGATAATGCTCAGATGAAGGAGTTAAGCAATGACTTGAAGCTTTGATTTTTTCTTGCCCGAAGCATTGACAAACCATAAAGAACTTGAAGAGAAGTTGAAAACTATTTAAAAGCTTCACAACAAGTCAGGACATATCATCAGAGTTTAAAGAAGGATCTTCAAACAATATAATAATTTTTTCGGAACCTGTGCATAATACATTTTGGGGTAATTCACCACACCACCAAGTAGACAGATCTAATACCTCGACATTGGTCCTAACCATCCTGGACCACCAGGATGAACACGGAAATAGGTCTGCTATCTAGGTGCAAGCACCACTTATGTTAATTTTCTAGGAAGGTTGAGGAAGCGGTTCAAGTGCCCAGTCACAAACGACATTCTACTGAGGCCAACAAAAGAGGGGACGTTTTACACAACTCATTCCCATCATCCAAGTAGGTTTGGATCGAAGCAACTAGTAGAAGATGTTAGTGTTAATTCCAATGTTACCTACAAAGAGGTACGAACGTCGAAACATGAGGAGCAGCAGGGCTGCTGACTCACCAAGAACGCAACTATTACAGAGCTAGTTGGCATAGCCGTTATGAAGTTGGAAGGAGGAGAAGACCCTCCTACGATGCAGTTTAGTCTCACCTTTAGTTGAAAAGCCATAAGCATTGTTCTGCCAGCAGACAGGAATGAGGCGAAATCTGACCTGCCTGACAAGAAGGCAAACAAGCTGCCTAGTCCAATTTCCTGTTCATTTTGATGAAAGCCCACTTAATCAACATGGCCAAAGAACGAGCTAGCATGAAGCATAAAAGAATACGTTTTATTCAAATATATTAGTCAATCCTCAACATATCTATCTTCGTGCTCTTTAAGTTATACGATGTGCAGGAGTTGAGAATAAAGCGAAAGGAGGACAGGATTCAAAAAATAAATGAGTTCATGGCTAAAAAAGATAGCCCGGTCGTTATGCGCTGATAGGCGGGGAGTCAATCAAGTTGAAAGAGCTGGCAGAAAAAGCGGTCCTAACTGGTACAACCAGAGACTTATGAGAAACACTCCTAACTGGTACAACCAGGAACGTATGAGAAGCAACCCTGACTGATGCAACTAGGAACATATGAAGAAAAGTTGCCTAAGCTAACCAATAGAGTAACCCCTTCCACTGTTGGAATTCCAGAGTTCGAGAAAATGTTATTCCTAAAAAGAGAAGGAATACAACTGTCGCTCGACAAGTAACACCTCACTTTATCTCTCTTTCTATTATTTTTGTGAATGGTTAGATCAATATTGCACGTGTGATGCTTGATATGTTGGAAGGCGTGAAATTGTAATATTACATGGTATATGAATGTGATAGTGTGATTGTGCAAAGACCAATAATTTTGGTTTTCTGGTGCATTAACATATGAGAGTAACTTGAAATGGGCATGAGATCCTATCGATTAAAGCCCGATAATTTGGCATCGACCTAAAGCCTGATAATTTCTGCATCGACCTAAAGCCCAAAGATTTTGGCATTGACACAAAGCCCAAAGATTTTGTCATCGACATAAAGCCCAAAAATTTTGGCATCAACATGAAGCCCAAAGATTTTTGCATCGCCTCGATATCATCTCGAGTATCCTTCGAGGAGGAAAAGGAACATCCTCCTAGGAAGGAATCGAAGTGACACTCCTTGATTGCATAAATGCAAAAAACAAAAGTAAAATGCTACCTCCAGAGGAAATGCATATTCAGAAGGAACGTGGCAAAATTCCTTCGGAAGCGGTCTGAAAGACCCCTTGGGAAGTAGGGCTCTAAAGACCCACGTTGAATTGCAACCCTGCTGGTGCGTTATAATAGGCATGCTTGGAGCATGTTCCTTCCTGAAACGACCACCTAGTCGCTATGCCAGGAAATGCTTCATCTTCTCACTTGCGAACATCCCATCACTTGCGAACATCCCAAAAAAAAATAATAATAATAATAAAGAAAAAAATCATTCGGACATCAGGATGATCATAGTGAGTATTCGATTCTATCTAACTATTTTTACGATTGTTGGAAGAAGTATCTTTGTTTAACCAGGGAAAAGAGTCCCAACTTCTTGAATGATTGGGGCGCTAACTGGAGGAACTGATGGAATTAAGCTGATCAGCAAAGGTAAGCGACCTCAAAGATGCTTCATGTCAAAACAGACAGGAAATGAGCAGAAGTGGTCCTGGTTGAACAGAATCAATGGGGCATTCTCCTTGAAAATGAAGGTTGAAAAAGTTGATCTATCAAAGCATATTGACCCAAAACCTGAGCACAACATCACTCTCACAATCGGATACTTCCAATTATGAGAGTGGGGGAGTGAATGATCTGCTATAATTCTGATGCACATCCTCAAGACAACAAGCAGGAAGCAGAAGGCATGGATAATCGATCAGGATAGCAGGAAGGTCGGGGTAGCATCCCTGCTCAGGCGTCGAAGGCAGGAGATACTGTCTTTCATCCCTGGTGCATGTTGGGCTTCAGCTAAGATGGGCCAAGCCCGCGGTCAGGATGAGTAGATGAGAGATTCATGTTTGCTGAAATAGATCACGCAATCCTTGTTATGAGAAGTAGAGATAAGGAAGGAATCTAGATTGTTGAGAAAGGATAATTCCTAAGTGGTTAGTAGATATAATCTCTCATCGCTTCTAGGGACATTAAATAACACTAGAATAATAGAAGAGCAAGAATAAAAGGGAGAAGTTCCGTGTAAAGAAGTCATCTAAATTCAGTAATCACGTTCCTTGAGATATCATTTTCTAGAATTCTCTCTGTAACTTTCTTTTCCATCGTCGACAATAAAACGTTGTCTATGTTTGACGAAAATTTAAGTTGGTGGGATATTTCACTATCTAGTGGAGTTAAGGAACCAACATACAACACTAGAATGCAATCGTCCTCATTGAGACATCTAGTTGATTCTACCGTTTCTACATCGAGGTCAAGTTCATCTAGAAATGATCCTACATCCATCCGTCAACTTTTTGATGAAGTTGAAGAAAACAGAGATTTGGAAGTAGATGAGGTGAGGGTGAACATCTTATTGATGCAAAAAAAAGATGATTTTAATTTTGACGTGGATGGGGGGGATGATTACTAAGGAATATGATTATCAATAGTTTAATTCTAGAGTTTAGATCGAGTCGTTAATAATATTTTATCTTATAAATTAATATGTTATTAGCTATAATTAAGGATTATACAAGTATTTAGGGAGGGAAAGAGGTTTTATTTATCAATCATAATTTCTAATATGTTTTTACACTATATTTGCATTACATACAATTTTTAAATATTTTTTTAATTTATCGTCTTGTTCGCCTCTTTGTCATCCGCCTCTCGCCTTAAAAATAGACCTCTCACTCGACTCTCACCTTAACAACTATGGTGAGAATCAATATAGTAAATTAATAGTAATTGAGATCAAACAATGAGATCCAACAAATATATATATATATATATATAGCCGGCACGAGAGACTTCTATGCCAACCGGGAATAATGGCTCTGTTATGAAAGAAAGTGACAGACAGACTTACCTCTGCTAACTACTACCTTTTATATAAACTGGAAGTTAGAGAGATACTAAGGTATAGTGCCGCTACCAGAGAAGGCACTTTCATGGTACTCCCTTCGTTCTACGAACCCTTGTTGAGGCACCATTTGTGACTATTGGACAAATTTATCCTTTTCTTTTCTTTTTTTTTACTATAACGCCCATTCTGGGATGATTTGTCTTTTATCTCCACTTTCGAAGCTAAATAACTTTGGTTAGAGGAAGAAAGAGTGCTAGCACCTTGAGGTGAAATGAGAGAGATTCATTCTCATGATAAAGAAGTTAGAAAAGCTCCTTGCGGATAAGAAAGCAAAAATGGCCAGATACCTGAAAGAGGAACTAGACCTCATTTCCATTAGGGTGAATGCATTCCCAGGCTTTGCCCATTGCAGAAAATTCCCTACTGCTGCCTCCTGGTAGCTCCGAATGAAGGGGCAATAAGGGTATTAAGAAAAGAGAGGGATCAAAATCCTTTTTCAGACTATCAGAAAGAAGCGCCCAAATCCCGCTCTTTCGAAAAAGATGGCACAAAGGAATCAAGAGCACAAAACAGAAGAAATGCACATGGATCTCCTTGAAGAAACCGTATCTGATGATTTTTGGACTTTCTTGCTAGATTGGCTTCTTAACTTAGAGCTTTCACGTGGCAATCGAGCTACCATTGATGGAGAAAATTATGCTGTAAAGAGAGAGTTGGCAGAGGTAGAATCGGCATCCGTCTCGCCTGCTGGAAAGCTTGACTTGGCTGTGGAAATCTGTAGTAGATCTTATTAAATCTTTTTCATGTTGAAGAATCCATTCTTGGAAGAATTTTCTACTAGTTGAGAGGAGTTCTCGTACCTAGTTAAATGATGTTGGTGTTTTCCCACCTCAAGGGAAATGCTTGAAATAAGCTCTTCTGTCTCTTGGCGGATGCTTAAATCAGCTTCTATCGTTAGAAAGAGAATAACTCAAGTGGAATCTCTTTCTTTTAGGAGGGTCGGCATAAGAACACAGCTAAACCCATCCTTTTTCCGATTCGACTACAATGCAATGAGCCGACTTCTTCTCTGGGGTAAGTCCGATGCTTCGGGCGAAACCAATTCCCAGGAAAGAAGTAAGCCCAAGCCCGTAGCTCTCCTCCATGCAATTTCATAATTGTTATCTTTTTTATATATATTTTGGTTCTTCTTCCTGTAACAATTAATTTTACCTCTTTTGTCTTTTAACTAGGGTACGTTTTATGAATTATCAATATGGAGAAGTCCCTTATCAAAAAGTCAAATGATTCGATTCAATCAGTTCGACCTCCTCGTGAATGTAAAAAAAAAGTAAGAGGTTACGAATCGAATTGAGTGAGCTTCCAAATGATTTGGGATTAAGAAATAAAATTTCAGAATATGATCCAAATCAACAAGATGAAATTAGAAGAGCTTACCTCTAAAGAGGACCTTGTCAACCACGCAAGCATAAGTTTCCAAAAAGAAGTATCGGCAATGTTATGCGTCGTATTAATCCTGAGTGGTTTAATATTCATGGTTGTTGGTTAGAGTATGACATAAAAGAGGATTCCACATATTGCTTGTTTTGTTATTTGTTCAAACAAGATGCCGGAAAACAAGGTAAGGGTAAATCTTTTGTTGTTATTGGCTTTAAAGCTTGTAATGAGGTAGATGGATTTAAGAAATATTTTGGAGGAACCAACAACGCACATAATCAAGCTTGGAGTGTTTAATTTGATGAAATGAGACCATCATACTTATTTTATTTTTTATAAGTAAAGTGATGAGTTCAAGAAGGAATATCGTATTAGGCTACTTATATCACTTGATTGTATTAGATTTCTCTTGCAGCAAGGTTTAGCTTTCTGTGGTCAAGACAAATCAGAAAATTCAAGTAATAGAGATAATTTTATTGAGCTTCTTAGCTTTCTTGCCAATCATAATGAAGTCATAAAATGAGGTTATTGTTGGAAGGATTCAAAAGAATTTGAAATTAGCATCACCTGACCATCACCTGACATTCAAAAAGATATTGTGAGTGTTGATGCAATTGAAATAATTAATGTAATTGTTAAGGAACTTGGTGATGAGTGTTTCGGGATATTAGTAGATGAATCTTAAGATTTTTCTGGTAAAGAGCAAATGACCCTGGCTTTATGTTATGTTAATCAAAGGGGATTTATCATAGAAAGAATATTTGGAATTCCACATGTTACAGAAACTAATGAATTATCACTTAAAAGTGCAATACAGAATTTACTTTCAGAGTGAAGTTTTAGTTTATCAAGAGTACGTGGATAAAGATATGATTGTGCAAGTAACATATGGGGATAATTCAATGATCTTAAAAGTTTGATTATGAATGAAAATCTAGAGATACACTACATTCATTGTTTTGTTCATCAACTTCATATCACTCTCGTAGTAGCTGTCAAAATTCATGTTGACATTGCTTTATTTTTAAACTTGAAATCGAATATTATTAATGTGGTTGGAGCATCTTGCAAATGTCATGACATGGTCCGTGATACACAAGCTATAAAGGTGTGTCAAACATTGCAAAATGGTGAGATTGAAAGTGATCGTGGACTAAATCAAGAAACATCTTTGAAAAGAACCGGTGATACTTGTTGAGGTTCACATTATGAGTCAATTTTGAATTTAATTGATTTTTATTCAACAGTGTGTGATGTGCTTGAGAATATCAAAGAAAAGGATTTAATTCCAGGAGCTGACGTACATGTCATGATAGATTATTTGTACTTATTTGAATTTTCTTTTAGTTTGCATTTGATGAGACAAATTTTGGGAGTGACAAATGAACTATCTCAACTTTTGCAAAGAAAAACCAACATATTGTGAATACTATGAAACAAGTGAAAGTGTGCAAAACAAGGCTACAAAATGTCAGAGATGAAGGGTAGAAGTCTTTATTGGGTGATTTTTTCTTATTTTGTAGTGTTCATAACATTTCGGTCCTCAAGATGGATGATGTTTTTAAGGTCCTTGGAAGATCTTGATGAAACACTCAACAAATTACTAATGCACATCGGTTTCGGGTAGAGTTTTTTAATCAAGTGATTGATATGGAACTTCAAGAAATGAATAACCGTTTTAGAGAAGTAAACTCATAGTCGCTTACTTGTTTAGATTGTTTGGGTCCCATTGATTTATTTACCTCTTTCAACAAAGAACGTCTAAATTAGTTGGCCAAATTTTATCTGGTAGAGTTCTCTAATGTACAAACATCAATACTTAAAAATCAACTTGAGAACTATATTATTGATATGAGATCAGATGAAATCTTCTCTGAATTAAAAGGGATTGGTGATCGTGCTCGAAAATTGGTGGAGACAAAAAGAAATGATGTATACCCACTTGTGTACTTGCTTCTAAAACTGACTTTAATTCTACTAGTTGCAACAACTACAGTGGAGAGATCATTTTCTGCAATGAAATACATCAAGAATCGGTTGAGGAGTAGGATGGACAACAAATCACTTAAGGAATAGGAAAGAGTATATATTAAAAAGGATATGTTTGACAATGTTTCCAGTAATTTGGTTATGCACCGTTTTCAGAATATGGGTAATCGACGCAAACAATTGTGACATACAAACCTGTATGTACTTTAAAAAGAAGTAGAATTTCATTTATTATATTTTCTTTAGTATTATGCCTTGGTCGACCCCATGAATAAAACTTTTGGCTCTCCTCATCCGGTGTCTCCTATCAAGAAAAACGACATATTCACGGCATAACTAATATTTATGTTTATGGATGTTAGTAGGTATTTGGTGCGCGAAGAACATAGAAATGTTCCAAATTCATATAAATCCTGACATATGCGTTTGTCACGCGTACAACATTTGTGTTGGAATCATAATGTACCCCCGGCTTGCAGTGCCAAACATGACGAATTGGTGTGATATAAGTCTCTCGCTTTTACACGTATTTTGCACGGGCCCCCGCATTTCGGTCGGCCCTGCATCTCAAAAAAGTAACCACGCGAATAAGTGTAATGTGGCCCAAAACATGCATTAATTTAATAAGTAAATGAGCTCTTATAGTCATTATTTTGACAGTTGAAAGATGTTACAAATGCCAATCCTATACACATGGTGTAACGCCCCGATCATTCGGCCGTGCAGGTATGACGTATGTGATACTATTTACACGTTTTAGATTTACTTAAATGTGTAATTATGTGATTTAATTCATATATTCTTTAATTTTCTTATTTGAAATATTTGTAAATTCGTGAATACTTGAGAATTTGTGAAACTTGAATGCTTCTTGATCGTCTTGCGCTTGAATGTTAAATGCGTGTGCCGATTCTATTTTAATTGAATTCAAAATTTTGTGAATTTTGAATATATCGTGTATTTATGTGTTATGAATGAATATATGTGTTCATTATATTTTCCGACCTCGTTGGACCACCCGAAAGCTACCTGGAATTCGAACATATTCCCCCTACTCACCTAAATGACCCTACTGGACTAAAATACCCATATCTCCCTCAATTCTTAACCAAATGGGGCAAACTTTGGATCCATGTAATCCTCACTTAAAGACCTATCAGCCTTAACTATTTTTATTACATTTCACACTTCACATTTAGCCCCAAAAGAAGCAAGAAAACCAAGCTCCTTTCCCCCCTCTATAAGAGCACTATTCACCTTCTTCCAAAAGTGAGCACACACCTCCATCTCCTCCCTAACATGAAAGGTAAGCTTGGAATATGATTTGGCATCGCTTTATTGCTCTTTTAAGTGCTTATATGCAAGTTATAGTAATGGTTTTATTGGAGATTGGATCAATGATTGAATAGTAAGGGTTTTGGTGAAATTCTTGAGTTAGCATGTTTCCTTGTTGTTCCTTTTTGGTTTGATTGAGGTTTTATGCTCCGAATACCTTCATTAATGCTTTTATGGTTGGATTTTAGTTGGTAGTTGAGATTCCATGAGGTTGCCATTAATGATTGTTTGGGAGAAATTTGGGGAATTGGACTTTGATGCATCCCATTTCATTCCTTGTACGTTTAGGCTCGTTTATGGCATGATTTAGGACATGAAAAACTTTGCATATGGTTGCATAAACTCATCCTAGCATGTGGTGTTGAGTTTGGGGTGTTTTGGACTTGCTTTGGTCGAGTTTTCCAACCAGAGAAGTTTCCAGGGGCGTGGAACATTCCCCCACAGGCGTGGATCGAGCCAGACTTTCTGCATCATTTTAGCCTTTTTCAATGGCATGGTGAATTCTTCCACGGGCATGGAGAATTCTTCTACGGGTGTGGAGGGTTCCTCCACGGGCATGGAGGGTACCTGACTTTCTGCCTCATTTTGGCCATTTTCCCACGGGCGTGGCCATTTCTTCCACAGGCGTGGAACTTGCCCTATTTTTGACCGAGATTGTTTTGCTTCATCAATCTTCATCCGAACTCCAAATGACCTAAAATTTTAACCATAGAAAATTTTTGAAGTCTAATTTAATATCCAATTGGAATCACCTTATTATCTTTTCTATTTTGTGAGATATAATCAATTCTTTTTGGTGTGGCCATTTCCTCAGAAATCTGCATTCATCTAACTTCGGACCTACGCCATTTTCTCCTCGTTTTGAACCATGATTGGAGCCATACATGCTTGGAAATATCAGTGTGTCTATTTTCATTCCCAATAAACAAAACCTAATTCCAACTTCTACAACTCGAGTTATTCTCATTTTACTCCAGCTTGCGCTTTTCCGATTCCCGACAACTTTTGCTAATCTTTGCTCAAACCTCTCTCTTTGCGTCCCTTTCACCCCTTTAACTTTTGTGTGTGATTTTATTGAATTTTATGCTTTATTAATTGATTATTTGTGATGTGTTATGATCTTTATTTGGTATTTATGGCTCAATTTGAATTGATTCGTGAAAGTTATGAATTCGATTGGAGGTGAACACTTCAAAAGTGGATTGAATTGATTGAGAGTGATCTTGTAATGCATTGATTGTATACATGAACGTCTCCATGACATGTTATCCTGTTTTATGCATCTCATACCATATCATATCATTGTAGAGCGTCTTAATTGGTCATTTTGAGTCTCGCTTCACTTTTCTTGCACAGATTTGGGTCCAGTCGGAGACGAGGCCGGTCCGTGAGACTTTTGCTCCCTTTCTTTTACTGAAGGTGGATTTCTCTTCTATTTTGGTATCTCGACCCGATATATTCCGTTATATGTAAATCTTTGAGCCAAAATTATATATGTATATATAGAGTCTTTCATCGAGTAAATGATTGCAAACGTATAGCCCTTTTTATTTAATATCCCACCTAATGTTTTGGCGAGGCTTGATTGATTGCACAGACCCTGGGACTTAGTGTGAGTGGCTATTCGGGGAGGTATTGGGCCGACGGTGATCCCCTCATGCTAGTCCCAACTAAATTACGGCGAAACCGACTTCGTTAGGAATTTTGATGAAGAAAGACAAACTGGGCTCTAGAGGATTCATGTACCTCTTTAGCCATATTGATTGAATGGCGAGGGCTAGCTACTCGGACCATCACCTGGAGGTAGAAGGGTAATTGGCCGATCGACGGATAGATTGAATGATTGTGCACAAAGAATTTAATGCATGAAAATGGTTAATTAGTTGATAATGGATTACCCAAAGGAGAAGGTTAGAGATTGTACACATGCCTACCCACCGGGCTATTGATTGACCTATTGATTGATCGAAATTGAATTATTATAATCCCGATTGATGATTCCTTTCTTGCCCACTTGGGAAATGCTTTGAAAACCTCACTCGGGATTATAGCTCGCATGTAATTGTTTAAATTCTATCATATTATGTATATGCCCCATTTTTACACCCACCAGTCTCTTTTAGACTGAACCCGTTTGGTTTTCAGTGTTTTGGTGCAGGTGTGGCAGTGCTAGGTGGGAATACGAGTCTATTGAGTCTTGCATTCTAGAATAGCACTTGATTTTGGGTTGTACCACACACACTCATATTTATTTATCGCATTTTGTATTGAACGCCCATGGCGCTATTGTATAGAATTGAGGCTGTGAAGGCCGTGCTACTTGTATTTTTGTTGAGCCCGTGGCTCTTTGTGAATATATGATATATGTACATGTTTAGTTTCCGCATTATTGCATTGCTCTGTTTAGTCCTGCCTAGCTTAGCGAGTGAGTTGTGTCCCCATTTGTCTTGATTCGGATTCGGGCATGGACTTCTATTTCATGACTGGGCGGGGTCTTGGTGCGGGGGATGTGGCGTCACGCGTCGGGCGCTACACATGGATGGACTTGTGCTAAGCTTACTCACTTTAAAAAAAAACTAGATACAAATTTACAATAGGGAATATGTACAAATAGGGATAGGGTTAATCATCTTACTTCGAAAAATATTAAATTGTTTACTTTCGAATAATGACTAGACATCTCTCATTTCATCGGCTAGTTTTTTAGGTGGGTTATATGCATAACATTGCTAATAAAAAACACCTCCTAAACTACATTACATTACATAAACCCACCCACCTCTAGTTTATAATAATCTTCTTCAAGTTTACTCCATTTTTGCTTTTTTTTGCAGAAATTTGTTCACCCTTAAGTTTGTAATAGCCTTCTCGAAACTTTTGTTTGCTTTTTCTATGGCTTCCACCTGTAATATCCTACCTTGTTTACAAGTTGAGAATATTGTAATTTTTTTTATTAAGACTTGCCGATCATTATTATCTTAATAGCACAAGGAAATTGAGATATTTGGTGGCTTTAGACCAATTTCATTAATATTGAAAAATTAGGAAAATATTTGAGGTTTATTATTACAGCTTGTAACATTCCCTTGTTTATTTTTTACTTGGGTTAAGGTTAAACACATTTACCTCCCATCAAAGGTACACATCTAACTAAGTGGAGCCTTACACCTTTGTAAAAAACATAACATCTGTACAAATTATTCATTCAACTAAGTCTACAAAATACAATTATTTCTTTTCAGCTTAATGTCTTCTCTCTCTCTCTCTCTCTTCATATTAGTTAGCAGAGTTATCACGGTATCAATGACTTTTTCCCAAAATTGATCACGTTCTGGTGCTTTCTTCATCGAAATCTTATTCGCAATCATCAATCTTGTGATATTTTTTTAATTTTCATCCTTACGTTTGTTGTTGTTCTTTGTCTTTGATTGTTCATGGTGATTGTAGAGGCCGTCATTGCTGCTGAATCAAAACTCACCACTTATTTTCTTCATCCAATAAGAATCCAGCACTGCAATTGGTGTCTCCCTATCTGGATGGTTCGAATTATCATACCTGAGCCCGGGGGATGAAGATGGCGCTTCAATCAAAGAACAAATATGTTTTTATCTTTAGTTCTTTACCCATGTTGCCGCCATGTGGATCCCTGTTTCCTATTTGGGAAAGATGTAACACAATGGTGCTTTCTTGGATATCTCGTGTCGTGACTCCATCAATTCATCCCTCGATCCTCTGGCTAGATAAAGCAAGCAATGTATCGACAGAGTGACTGTGTGATTAGGTTTCTTAATGGTCTCAATGAGAAATTTTCAGGGGTTAGGTCGTAGATTATGTTGATAAATCCCCTTCCTCCTCTCACTTAGGTGTTCTCTATGGTTTTGCAACAAGAACGCCAATTCTCTATCAGTTCAGATCATAAATCCTTTCTCGTTAATGCATTCAAGCCTTCTACCCAAAAGTCCAATTTCCATGAGCCTTCAGGATCATCAGGTTCTTCCAAACAAGGTTATGGTAGGAGTAATTCTTCGTTCTAGAACTTCATAAAGGCCCTTGATTCAAATGGTCCAAACTGTAGGTACTGTGGAAGGCCTAATCACACTGAGAAGACATGCTATAAGAAGCATGGTTTTCCCCCAAATTTTTGGTTCAATAATCATGTGGTTGCAACTTTGTATGCTCGAGATCTGATTCTACACTACCAAATTCTATTTCACAGGCTTCAAATACTCATCATGATTTTGGCACTGAGACAACTCACAACATCTCCCTTACTCAGGGTCAATATCTAAGGTTGATGTCTATGCTCAGGACCTCACAGGCTCTTCATTCTTCCCATCAAGTGAATCAACTTTTTGTTGTTCCTACTTCAAATGAGCACTTGGCTTCTTCTTCAGGTATATCTTGCTCATTATCTTATTCTAGTTTCACACGCAAATAGGTTCTTGACCCAGAAACCACTGATCATATATGTTGTTCACTTGGCTCCTTTGATAATATTCATCAAATATCTTCAATCCCTGTCAAACTTTCTAATGGAAGTTATATAGAGGTTCATCAGGCTGGCACTGTAAAACTTTCATCTGATTAGACTCTATTAGATGTTTTATATATTCTTGAGCTCATTTTTAACCTTTTATCTGTATCTAAACTCACTAATGGTCTACATTGTGACACCCCGTGTTTTCAAGACTAACCAGGTATGACGTCACGAGTGTGGTCAGACCGAGAGTTATGTGAATTACGTGAATTCTATGTTTAATTAATTCTTTACGTGATTTATTTGTGACTACATGTGTGTGTAACTAATTATTTGTTTGTTTTAGTTTAATCACACGTACACATTATTCCTTCCCGTGAAAGAAAAGCTAAATCGAGAAAACTCGAATTGAGGTTATAATCTAAGTATCGACTTTAAGACGATAGGGGGATTTTAGGAGAAAATGGGGAGACCACGATCAAAGTGACAACTACGGTGGAAGATCGATTAGTTGGAGGAAAGTTGGAAAAGATTCAAGAAGTTAATTTTGTGGATGCTAAAGGAGTGAAATCAAATGACAACTTTGGGTTTTTGAGCCTTGCAAGAGGTACAAGGAAATATAGGAACTTAGAGATCAAATTGGAAAGAATTCAAACATAGAGATATTCGAGTGAAGAGGAATTGGAGTTAAATAATAAATTCGAGCTTTGAAGCACGTGAATGGATGCAAGAAAGATCAGGAGAATTAGAAGACCGTGGGTGAGCAAGAAGCATCAACAACCTTGGGATCAAATGACCAAATTGCCGAGCTAAATTTCCACTACGGTGAAAGGTACTCGCATTCATGGCACGTGCATCAATCATTACTTTAATTTATTTAATTCTTTTATATATGTCTTTATTTGATTTGGTTGCTAAATGTGTTGCTTATCTTGGTTGTTAAATGTGATACATACATAAAACATTCTTACCCGACATGCATAGCTTAGTGTTTACTTTATTGAAAATTCCCCCCTTCTCATTGCCACAAGTAATTTAATCAAGTGGTATTGATGCCAAGAAGGAATTTTGGGGTTGTAAGTGAGCAAGTGAAAGTGGAAAAAGGACTTTGGGAATTAGAAGATTCGAACGAGGAGTTGGAAATAAGAGAATGGAGGTTTCCATCTAAACGTGTCATTTCAAAGTGAATGTGGACAAAAGTACCGGACATCCTATGAGCTAGAACCGATCATTCTAGAGAGGATAGTTGTGAAGAAGTTGGGAATTTCGGATCAAAGTTAATGGACCAAGTTCAACAAACAAGAAAGAAAATTTTAAAGGGGAGAGCATAGCAAGGGAATAAATTTGAACCCCGATTGGGTTAAGGAAGCTACTTCAAGCCAGAACAACGAAAATACAAGATGTAATAAGTCACAAGATTCTACAAGAATGATAAAGGTAAGATAAGAGATCATGGCACCTGTGAACTCCAAATCCGAGATGGGTAGAGTTTAAGAACACGTGGGGAGAGGTAGGTATTTCGGATAATAAAGGGCAAGATCAAAGGACAACCGGTGTAAATAAATCAAGATTCATCGATTTACCTTTTTCAAGGGTACAAGCTCAATTTCTCATGAATTAAAAGGTGGAGTTTTGGTTGTTTGTCTTGGGCACTAAAGATGATAGAGTTATATAAGAAATTGAAGAAAGGGGTGAAGAGAATATCGGGTGAAAGAAAGTGAAACAAACCATCATATTCCTTGATGGTAAAAGCAAGAATCAATTCAACGAGCCTTTGAAGTGTAATCTAGAAGATAAGAGGAGATTTGAACAAGGAAGGATTTTGGTTCGCCAATCATTTTCCAAGATGGGCCGAGGACATTTAGGATGCGTGTTGTAAACCGAACCACTTGAAGGTTGATTGGAAGTATGGGAATATCGGGTAATACTCATCAAGGAAATTAGTTAGAGCATCAAATTAAACACACATTCAAGAACAAAAAGGGAACGGTGAAGGAACGAGAAAAGGGTAATCAAGAATCGGGCATTTAGAAATTATAACCGGGTAAGGATCGGGTGAAGTCAAGAATTTGGGAATTCGAGAAGTAACTTAACCACGGGGTAAAGCTTCCGCATACAACAACGGGATCATCAACACCATTTGTAATTCTTCGATGCACGGTACACTTGAACATTCAGACATATGCATGCATCCATCTTTACTAATTATTTTACTTACCCGTTAGTGATTGCATGTGCTTGATGATTACTTCGTTGTGCATGTCGTGTGTGTGAGTATGCATGTTGTTGGTTAGCTTGCCGCTGGTGGCAGCTTAGTTTGTGAGTGTTTAAGCTTTCCGGTGAGACGAGGGTCATGGAGATCCTAGTGAGCCAAGACCATTAAACATCTGAGAAGTTGATCAAGAATGGTTCGATTCACCCAACATCGAACCTAAACTTGGAGACATTGATGAGTTCGGTTAGGTTCATGGTTGTGAGTGTGGTTGTTGAGGCACCACACTTATTTTAAACCGAACTCCAAGAGTAAGGTCATAGTAGACTCAAGCGATGAGAGTTGAATCCTTCGGACCCTCTTGTTGTACGAGTCCAACCGAGCTGCTCGCTTAACACCGGATTGAGTTCAAGAACGAGCCTTCCCTACGATGAAGTCAAGACCCCTGTTGTTTGAAGACCCTCTCTACACTAATTCCTGTGGGGATGTCGCAAACCCCGCATGGGATGAACACGGAGAGTTGTGCTAAGAGTCCAGAACTCGAGGCATAGGATCTGAGGACAGTTCCTTCTTAAGGGGGAGATGCTGCGACGCCCCGTGTTTTCAAGACTGACCAGGTATGGCGTCACGAGTGTGGTCAGACCTAAAGTTATGTGAATTACGTGAATTATGTGTTTAATTCTTTACGTGATTTATTTGTGAGTATGCGTGTGCGGAACTAATGTTTGTTCATTTTAATTAATCACACGTACACATTATTCTTTCCCGAGCCTCGAACCTTTATTTCTTATAAATTCCTGAACCCGTCATCTATCATTTTTATTTAATTCGGGAACTTATTTCTAACACATTCGTATTTTAAACCGAGGCCAAATCACACACAATATCACAACACACAAATATTTCATAAAATCTCATACATTACATTATACACATTTTATTTCATTTTATATCATTTAATATCATTTCATAAACATTCCCTAGTTTCATAATTCATACTTATATCATATACTTATAACATTTCATAAAACTCATAAATCACAATTCTCATATTTCATGCATAAACATATTTCATACATTATATATATGATATATATTCATTCTTATATCTTATGCATATACATACATACACAAGAGAATTCAAATATTATACATATACATATACTATTAACCTTATACAATACATCATATATACATGCATATACATGTATACATACATACATATACGCATGCACGTATATATATATATACATATGTATATACACGCACACACACGTATACATGTATATGTATATACCTATATGTATAATTATACCTATTCTTGAGAATTCAAATTATAATACATTATACATTATATACATACACATATATATA
>JBBMKE010433694.1:0-10232 GCA_037834125.1 Lippia alba
AATATATATTATATCATATATTTAGTATTAGTAAACCATGTAAATATAGATTAATTTACGGCATATTTATATATATATAAATTATTAAACAATATAATATATATATATTTGATAGCTTGCGAGCCGGCTTGCAAGTCTCGAGCCTCAAAGAAATAGGCTTGAGCTTGACTTGACACACAATTCGAGCTCGATTAAGCTTGACTTGAGCTTGACATCATTCAAGTTCGAGTCAAGCCAGCTTGAGCTTGGCTTGTTTGGCTCACAAGCCGGCTTGGCTCAGAGCACACCCCTATTCGAGATTATGGATTGGGGTTTAGAATTGGAAGAAAGCAAAATCACTAATTATAATTTTATTTCGTTCTCAGGTTGATTTTAGAGGAAATCGTTATTTTGGTCCATAAAGTACTCTTTTTTTTTCGGTTTTAAAATTAGTAACCTGACAATTCCAATCTCTTATTATCTTATTTTAAATTTTGTAATTTTCGTCTCACTAAGCATATTTTGGTAATTATTCTATCTCAAATAAGTTTATTCCATTAAAATTGTTATCATTTTTTTTCTTTACAAACATTTTATTTTCAACTAAATCCCCGTAAATTACATAAATATGCATTAAAATAATAAATTTAGAAAAATATCAACTTCCCCACACATCTCACTCCCAATCAATCCACCACCGGTGCCCTACACCCACTGTTGGGGAATTATGGCCTTCTGAAGATGATGATAATTCATATGAGGAAAAGGTTTATTTGACTGATGATGACTTCTTGTTCACAAAATATGTTGATACCACTGCAATAGAAAAAGCTCCATCCATCTGATGATATTATCTCAGAAGATTAGAACTTGAGCAGTTTTTTCTTAGATCCATCTGAGGCAAATATTGGCAGTGAAGATCAATATGTAGAAGTTGTGTTGAGGTATGAGATGCCAGTTTGCAAGAAACTGAAACTTCAAGTGATGAAGATATTGACTTCAAAGTTGATGCTATTGAAGAGGAAGATGATGACAAGTTGTACACTAATTGTGTTAGTCTTGATGCCAATGAGGATGAAAGGTCTGATGAAGTTTATTCTAAGAATGAATTTGATGTTGTGGGAAATGATGTGGAGGTTGATGCAAATGTTATCTCTGATGATGAAGCTAATCTACCTCAGTTTGTGATGTTTGACATGAAGGCTATTTGGAATCCTGTATTTGTGGTTGGTCTTGTCTTTGTATGCAAATTAGATTTCACAAAGGCTGTAACCTCGCACGCAATCATAACAAGACGAAGTCTCAGGTTCAATAGAAATAATCCACAAAGGGTTTATGCAATATGTAGGGAAGATCATTGTGGGTGGTGAATTCATTTGATCAAGAGAATCAACGAGAACAGTTTCTTCATTAGAGAGTACATGCCAGAACATTCTTGTGCTCCTACAAATAAATGCAAGAACATGAACTATATGTGGCTGAGTGAGAAGTACTTACATCTTTTCCGTTCTAATCCAAAGAGAAAAGATGAGGTATTTCTTCAGGATGTCATACATGAACTTCGTGTTAATGTATCAAAGGATCAAGCATTTCGTGCAAAGAGACTTGCTTTGAAAGCTTTGAGAGCAAAGCCAAACCTTCAAAACAACAAACTATGCGATTATTCACAGGAGTTATGTAAAACCAAATTGGGATCCACTATAATTCTAGGGACAGATACTACATCTGGAGAACCAAGATTTTCTCGTTTCTATGTATGTTTCAAAGCTTGCCAAGATGGTTTTAGTCGCGGTTGTCGGCCGATAGTTGGGGTTGACGGTTGCCACCTAAAGAGACCGCATGGTGGAGTGTTATTATCGATTGTTGGAATTTATGCAAACAACAACATCTATTCTCTGGCATTTGTTGTGGTAAATATAGAGAATACCGAGATTTGGAGTTGGTTTTTTACAGTGCTGAAGAGAGACCTTGATATTGTTAGGAATTAGGGATTTACCATAATGTCGAACAAGTAAAAAAGATTAATCAACACCATCGAAGAGGTCTTTTTCGGCTCTTCGAACAATTTATGTGCAAAACATTTGTTGAACAATTTCACTAAAGCCAGTTTCCGTGGTGTAGCCTTTAAAAATGCATTTTGGAGTCTTGCAAAAGCATCCACAAATGGAAGATTCAGGAATGCCATGTTAAAGATGAGAGAGTTAGATGAAAGGGTTGTTGCATGGTTAACCGATAGATCTCCTGAGCAGTGGAGTTGGGCATTTTTCCCACCTAATTGTAAGAGCAATATGCTTTTGAATAACTGTTGTGAGTCTTTTAATGGAAGCATATTGGTAGGACGTAACAAACCCATCATTCCTATGGTTGAGTGGATACGTGAATATCTCATGAAAAAACATCAAGTAGGGAGAGATGATTGCAAGAAATGGAAGGAAAAATTGTGCCCGAGGATAAAACAAATCTTGACTGACCATTCACAAAGGGTTGGAGATTGCATATCAATTAAGGCTGACGACACTCATTATCAGATCTCTACATGTAATGGAAACATATATGTTGTTGACTTGGGAACGATGTCCAGCACCTGCTCTAAGTGGGAACTCACAGGGATTCCATGCCATCATGCCTTGAGTGCAATTTCTAAACAAAAATGGATATTAAAGACTTCGTCGATGCATGCTACACAATTGACACTTACGAGCAGTCTTATTCTCCAGTTATTTATCTCATTAATGGGCAGGATCTATGGAGTCAGTCTGTTTTCATCTCTCCAATTCCACCAAACTTCGAGAGGGGCGTCGGAAGACCTCGTACAGCACGGAGAAGAGAGTCTGAAGAAATTGTTCTTCACAAGAGGAGGCCTACGGGAAGACAAGCATTGATGACTCTGAGCAAACAACACCAGTTGTGGATTGTCATGGTTGTGGTGAATCAGGCCACAATGTGAGAGCATATCTAGAGAGACCTGATTACGATTATGCAACTGAAAGGGCTAAGAGAAAAAGATTGCAAAGAAGGAAAAAACAGGTATGAAGATTGTCGTAGAAGTTGGTTGGCCTCTTAACAATCAAATCAATTATTAAAATATGTTAAATTTGAAATGTTTATTATCACATAGGTTAAGAGGAATCTTTTTGGGGAAGGAACTTCGACGTAAGGGACACATGTAAGTTAAACTATGGCAGACCTACCCTACTTTTTCTTATAATTGTATTGTCAGTTTTATAAAATCAAGTTAGTTAATTAAGTTATGTCTTCGTATTGGTGTCTTAATGTATGGTAACATTTTCTAAGAAATAGGGAACCACATCAACAGTATTGGAGGTGTAAGAAAACGACATTAGTGAGAGTTCTAGGGCCAGGGAGACACAAGTAAATTTAAATATGAAATGTTTTATATTATTTTGGGTACTGGAATGTTCTCTCCTTTTAATAATTATTCAATTAAATTATGTGTTTGTGTCATAATGTATAGTAATTGTGTTAATTTTGCTCAAATTAAGTTTTATTATTGTAATGTTACTTTATTTCAAATAAAGATGACTAGATCAACAATTCTACAGTAGCAAGAAACTAACTATTCTGAGAGTTCCGGGTCCAGGGAATCAGATGTTGCTTTATACATACAACCTCCCGCAAGAACATAGTCAACTGAGGTGATTGATAAAGGAAACACACCTACTGCAGCTGCTGGAAATGCACCAAGCTGGATGAAACCACCAACTACAATATTTGGACCATCAATGTATGAGCCAATGATGTTGGGTTAACAATGTTCTGGATCCAGACAGAGTTTGCCACCAAGACACCCCTATGTCCTTCAGACTAGAATCAACACCACCTCCAATGAAAGGTTGCATTGTTTTAAAAAAATTTATGGTCAATTATGTAAGCAATACCATTTGGCTTAAATCTAGCAAATTATCTATGACATGTTGCAATTTCTCAACAAGAATCTACATGCCAACACCTTAAAGGTGAACCGCTGGTATACAGATTTCTGAAGGGCAAAAATACATCAACCTCAGTCAGCTAATGGCACCAGATTCTCAGCCCACACAAGGAAGTGCTTCGAAGAAGAAGTAAAAATGTTGTTGAAGGTAGAAGGGTGGTACTATAAATTGAAGTAAATTGTCAGTTTCTTTTGATGGCTAAAACGAATGTTTCGTTTGATAAACAATGTTAGTACTTTTGTTTTGTGATGTTATGCATCTGGCATTCATCGTGCAAGATTATCTTTTCAGTATATCACTATATGCATCTGAAGTGCAAACCATTAACATATTACCTTCTAGTTTAGTGTGTTTCATTTAGGATCCCATATGACATTGTTGCACATGTGAGGCAGCAGTGTTGCTATGAATTTTTGTATTTTAGATCTATGAATGTTGGGTGATCTGTAAAGCCTATGGTTAACTTGATGGTGAAGGCATTCTAGTATGATTATTGTTGGTCTATGGTGTACATTTTTCTTTGTAATTCGTTTTGAGGTACTAACTTGATTCAGATTTGTCATTGCATATAGGAAGCATTTTTAATGATAAAGTGTCTTTGACTTGTTATTAAGGAATAAAGTTCTAAACTTTATATTCGACTAACATTTTAGAAAAATATTATAAAATGGAGAAATTAAACTAACTTCCATTTAACAATTGTAATAATTTTACACTTAATTTTTCGTTTTCATATTACACAATGAATGCTCTACATGTTGGCCTTCCTAAAGATACTTACAAAATAATACACAAACTTCCCTTACAAAGTTTCTTCTTATTACAGAAACTTCCCCTGAACCTTTGATATAATTATACTTATATACAATTTTCAACTCATTCTTTCACCATCTTTCGCCAATACATTAACAATTAACCAAAACAACAAACACAAATCATGCGAACACGTCGTTGCGCATAGAACATACTGAACTTTCATTCAAACATTTCATTCTTTAAATACATAATTGATTGAGCAAACTGGATAGTTGAGAAAATGATCCATCATGATACATGATTCTTACATAGTTTAATTACGACAAAATAAAAGAGTCTGATCATACATGAACATAAATACGAGCCGCATTGCAAAACATATAAACAACCCTTCTAAGCCACATTATCAAAGGGTTTTCTTCGAAACGGGAGTGTCGAGACACAGGTAGCAGAGCAAGAAGGACATTAACACCCAGGACAAAATTAACCAATGAAAATTTTCCATCTGGCGTGCTTTCATGGTTGCCAACTATTCCTCCATACCCCTTATATTTCGAAGAAGCCCTTGAATAATGATTTTAGCTCTCGAACACATGGGTAGGTCGAACCATGAGAAATAATGACAACCACCTCTCTGTAATTCGATGAGGACGAATGAGTTCATAAATCAATGATTAAAGAAAAAATAAAGATTTAATCTCCAAGATACACTAACCCGTGAACGGGAACAACTGCTAAATCTATGCCTGGGTTTTCATTAGTCCAGAAAGTTCGAATAACACCCGTCGTCCGCAATAGCATTTGTCATCGCCCTGAATTTCAGACATTTGCAATGGGTGGAGTTGTATTTAAACTTAATAAGATAGATAACTTAATATAAACTTTTCTTTAAATTACATTAAAATTATTAGGAACTAATCATTTTCTCTAAAATCAGTCTCATATTCATTCTTTTTAACAAACTTTTGTATATACTCTCTAATCTTTATAAATAATTTTACATGATAAATCAACAAACTAGGTGGATCTAATTCAAATATTTCTTTTTTCTTTATAATTTGGTGGTTCTATATTTTCGAACACTCAAAAATTAGTGATCAGAAATTATACAAAACTGAACTTGAAAAAGATAAAATTTCTTAATAAATTTCCCATGAATTAATATATACTTTTTGTAGATTAAGATAAACTAAATCCAGGAATAAAACAGAGAACAAGGAACAAGCTAAGGAAGAGTTTACTTTCATGTAATAAGGGAGATTGGTCATATAAACCCCCTAATTCACTCTTAGCTTCGGTAAAAAGTTTTTTCCTCCATAAAACTGGAGCCCGGAGTTTAAGATTGAAAATGCAAGCTTATATACCAACTCCCCCAACCTATTGTTAAATAATCCATTTGGATATGTTTTGCTGAATTGACAAAATTGTCTAAACCTTATACATTATTTATGTCCTTTGGCACCGTTTAGGCCCCGTTTACATTTGTGAAAAGGATAATGGAAGTAAAGATTTGGGGGGTTGGACTAGTTACACCATATGCCATTATCATTTGTTTACTTTGTAATATGTTTTGGCATATTACCTACTTTAGTTGTTTACTATGATATCCAAATAACGAATGTTTAGTTGTCAATTACCTTTGTGCCCTTCACTAAAAAATATTGAAGCTTTGTGTTGTTGATATTCACGTTTATTTTCAGTTCCATTGAATTTTAACCGAGTGTGCTGACCACAAATTCTTCTTACAAAAAGACCTTACAATTGGCAATAGCATGGGGAAAAAAAATTACTTGAGACTCATGGAAAACAAGAACACATTTCTGCCACAACAACATAACATATGACACAACAACATGAATCCATCAGCTATAACAGAGCGCCATATCATAGTTTTAATAAGTACGTAAGAATTACATACATTCTTACGAAACGACGCCCTAAACAAACACAGCAGTCCATCTAATGTAAATACATACACAAAAAAACTGACAAAATGTGATCGACTTAGTAATGTTTATTGTTTCACAAAACCAGCTTCTGAGATACTTCCAAAAATCATATTCATTAGTACTTATTGTTTCCATTACTAACAGAAAACCATGACGCACTTACAACAACAGTTAACGCAGCTTCCCATCGATCACCATTTGAACCATGACTTGACGAGCAATAATGTTCATTCCGAAGAACATGTTAAGTTGGCTGGGATTTTTTACGAGCATGTTTGATACATTAATGTCGATAAACATGGGCAACAAACCAATTGCTTCGAAGACATCTTCTTGCCGCTTCATAGTGTCTTTGGCAGCCCCAAGGCGCGACGCAACATCACGTAAAAATGTTGTTGATTCATGACAGCAATTTGAAATAGCCTAAAAAATTAAGTCCCCTGCTTTCTCAGATTGTTTACGCTTCTTTTTCTCTGATCCATCACTACCCAGCAGCGGCTGAGAGGCTACTGAGTTAATTTGATTGACCTCATTCTCTAGCGATAATGTTGGACCAGTCTGCTGGGCAAGGTTTTCACGCCAATTGTTCCACACTTGGGTTGCTTGAACATGTTCTACGTAATCTCCCACGGTCTCGTCAGCATCCGACTCCTTGGGTACAAGGTTCTCTAATGAGTATATGGTCATTTCAAATAAACGACCAGCAACACATTCATCGTTTGAAAGCGAATCAACTCCAGCGCAATAATAGCCTCCTCCTCATTAAACAAACTCTTCATTCTATAAATTATCAAATACTCAGCCATATCATATCAAAACTGTTTTTTTTATTATATCCAACAACACTCATGCAGCATACAAATACACCACCAATAAATCATCATTCCACTAACATAAACAACATCAATTGTACCGAAAATCACAGCAAGTTGTTAAATCTAGCAAAATTGTTTCTTTCACACATAAATACAGCCAACAAAACTCAAGCAGCAGATAAATAAACCAACAATCTGACCTTAGCCAACATAAGCTAGAGTGCTAGACCCATAATCACAACATATGTGGTTGCTTTCAAATAAAGTGGAAAAGCAAGCTAATCTAATAGCTCAAAGAACCATCTACACAAACAAAATCATTTTGCAAAAGTATAGATTAGTGATATTACCGGATTGTTGCGATGATGAGTATTTACGTAATACCCAAGAACCCTAACCTTGCACCTCATGTTATGCAATACATCAGACTCAATTCAATAAAAAAAGGGTGAAAAATTAGGGCCAAATAGAACGAATATTACCTTCAGCACAGCTATAGTCGTCGATTTCTATTCGGATCGCCTTGCTATTGTCTAGCTACAACCATTAACTATAGCCTGCAACTTCAAAAATGAGGGAAATTCTGAAATTTTCATTAGGTTAGCTGCGGGAGAACAAAAAAAGGAGAAAAAAAGGATTTCAAAAGGCACTGTGGAGACACAAGTTTAGCTTTGGCATCGATGTCTTGGACATCCCTCTATTGGGTATCTTAGATTATTATTTCCCTCGCTTTTTCAGAATAATCAGAATTTGAATTTATCATGTCAGACTTGTTCAGTTGCAAAGAGTCATAGAACCTCTTTTAAACCTACGAACACTCGAGTTGAATCTGTTTTTTCTTTAGTGCATTCGAATGTTTGGGGACCAGCCCCAGTTTCTAATCACAATCGGATTCGTTACTTTGTGTTGTTCATTGATGACTTTTTTCGTATGACGTGGATATATTTTCTTCAGCATAAGTCAGAGGTATGTGACACTTTTATAGCTTTTTCCACTATGGTTCAAACCCAATTTAACAGGAAAATCAAAGTTCTCAGGTCCGACAATGGACGAGAGTATGTGAACCAACAAATGAGGGAATTTACAACTAAACAGGGCATCATCCATCAAACCACTTGCCCGAACACACCTCAGCAGAATGGGGTTGCTGAGCGAAAAAACAGAACATTGCTCGAAATGACAAGATCCCTATTAACAGAATCACAAGTTCCCTCCTATTTTTGGCCCGAAGCAGTTGCCACAACAACCTATCTTACAAACAGGTTACCCACAAAGATCCTATCCCACCAAACACCGCTTTCCATCTTTCAAACACAAACCGATATCCCACCATCCCTTACGATGCCACCCAGAATCTTTGGATGCAATGTCTTTGTACACATTCCCAAAATAGAGCGGAACAAACTCGAGCCTTGTGCAGTCAAGTGTGTATTTGTTGGTTATGCACCTCATCAGAAGGGATACCGATGCTATAACCCCATCACTCGACGAGTTCATGTTACTATGGACTGTGAGTTTCTGGAATCAGAATATTATTTCCAGACCCAACATAGCTCCAGGGGGAGCATTCGGTTTCGGTTGATTCTCTATGTTGGCTCAATGACTCAAGTGTTTCTGATCCTAGTCTTATTTCTCCGTCCGTCCATAACAGCTCTCAGCTCAGTACCACTGCCAATCATCCTTCTCCGCATGATGTCCAAGATGAGGTAACGGAACTGATCCCATCTCATTCGCATTCTGATAATGATCTTGTTCTAGATACAGTTAACCCTGTTGCAGATATTTCAGAGAGTCATAGATATACTCTGCCACAGAGAAGTACCAGGGGGTTCCCCCACATCGATATTCACCCGAGTTGAAGTCACGAACTTCCCGATACCCGGTGGGAAATATGGTACATGGGAACTTGTCTGAGATAGCTAAAGCTTTTCTGGGTTGTCTCTACAAAGAACAGGTCCCAAGAACAGTACAAGAAGCCATGGAAATAGAAGAATGGAGAAAAGCCATGGTTGTGGAGATGGACGCTTTGGAAAAGAATAAAACGTGGGAAAAATGCAAATTACCTCAAGGCAAAAGACCGGTGGGATGCAAGTGGGTATTCACTATCAAATACAAGACAGGTGGAACAATGGAGAGATACAAGGCCAAACTTATGGCGAAGGGTTACACCCAGACATACGGGATCGACTACTCTGAGACATTCTCTCATGTGGCAAAGATTGATACAGTGCGAGTTCTTCTCTCGGTAGCAGCCAACCAAGATTGGCCATTGCACCAGTTCGACGTTAAGAACGTCTTTCTGCATGGAGAATTGACGGATGAGGTATATATGGAGGCCCCTCCTGGTTTTTCTAACCATTTTGAGGAAAATGAAGTCTACAGACTCAGAAAGGCATTGTACGGACTCAAACAATCCCCGCGTGCATGGTTCGGGAGATTCACAATCGCCATGAAAAAGTACGGGTATAGGCAGAGTAATGTAGATCACACCCTATTCCTAAAGAATCGGGGAAACATGATAACATGTTTGATTATCTATGTTGACGACATGATTATCACCGGGAGTGATAAGAAAGAAATAGAACAACTCAAGAAGAATCTATTCAGAGAATTTGAAATTTAGGACCTAGGGGGCCTGAAATACTTCTTAGAGATCGAGGTGATGTGATCTAAACAGGGAATCTTTATATCACAGAAGAAGTATGTTTTGTTAGGAATAGTTCCCTAGAAAGCCGATTGTAATATCCGCTTTGGACTTTGCCTTATTGGAATCACAGATA
>JBBMKE010433705.1:0-10232 GCA_037834125.1 Lippia alba
TTTCATAAATGTCAATCAAATTAAATTGGTTTTAAAGGCAGCAACAATAGTGAACGAAGTCGACAAAAACCTCATCTACAAACAAATATCGCACGAGTTCACTAAATTCAATGAAATCATAACCGATTGTAATGAAAATCAATTTATTGGTAAATTTACATTATCTCTGATTACTAAGGAAATTAAATTTTTTGTAATATTAGGAACAAAATTATCTAACACAAGATAATTAAAAATATAATTGAATTTGTAAAGAAAGTGAAATAACCGTTTTAATTATGGATAAACAACAAAAGTAATGGCTACGAAAGATAAGTGATAATTATGAACAACGAGTTAGGAAATAATTAGAAATTTACCAATTATGATGAGTGATAATTTTGAACGACGAGTTAGGAAATAATTAGAAATGTACCAAATATGATACAATTATTATTATTATTATTATTATTATTATTATTATTATTATTATTATTATTATTAATTATTCAAAAAAAATTCGGTGAAGGTTGAAAACTATCACAATTAATTTTGGGAATGACCGAGCAATTATAGAAGAATGATGCTTAGATAAAGTAGAATATAAGAAAACAAATATGGGAATTTCGGGGTTGAACAAGTAAATATACCAAGGTATGACACAAAAACACACTAAAAGAAACAAAATAAACATAGGATAAGTTAACGCCATCCAAGAAAATAAATATACAGAAATTATGAATGACCAAGAAAATGAGAATCACGAACGAAATAATTTTAACGGAAGCGATTCATTATCGTTAGAAGTTACAAGAGGTAATCTAGACAATTGAAAATCAACCTTATAATTAAATGTTCTTTTCAACATTTGACATAAATATTTCATCACAAGTGAAATAATATAATATTTTTCGAGTGCATGAAATCACAAAATTCACTAATATTTGACGAACAAATAGTATTATTCTAAAATAAAGGTCGATTTAATAGAAAACATATTTACGTCATGATATGAAGCTTGCAGCACAAGATAAATATAGAAAATAATGCAAGGAATACAACGCAAAAATTGCATAGATGATGAAGTGAAAGTCTAAAAACACACTCAAACAATACATATATAGGGTTGCCCTAAACTTGGTGAATGGGACCAAATGAGCACCAATCACACTATTTGAAAAAGTTACTGAGGCGTACATAGGATGTTTGGTTACTTAATAATATATATTGAGGTAAGTGAAACAAGTCATCTCAATAATAACCCAACAAAAAGTTAATAAGGTGTAAAACTTTGTAAAAACAAGAATCATCACCGCACAACAATCCTTTGAAGCAATATACAATACAACTTCAATTTCAAGCTTGACAAAAATGTGAAAATATGAAATGAGATTTTGTTCATCGTTGGAGAAGCTTTAGAAGATATATAAAAAAAGAGAAGAAAAGGAGCAAATACGGAGAAGAAATTGGAAAAACATAGAAGGGGGAAAAATAAATAACAAGAAAAATACAAAAGAAATAGAACAACAGGAGAAAGAGAAGCAAAATTCTGACATCATTTTTCAAATAAAACTGTGAAAAACTATGAAAAAACAAAATTATTGAAAAAAATATAATAAGAAAATGAATAAGGAACCATCCTTGGACAGTAAAAAGAACAGTCAGTAGTACGTTTCAAGTCAAAGATTCAAATACTAAATTTTCAATAAAGTAGAAAACAATACAAGCTACAATTGCGTGCATACGAAACACGTACTATGATATTCCAAGATTCAAAGTCAAATGAAAATAATAAGATTATACAAAAATACTAATAAAATCCACTATATAAAATAAATTAAAAGACACATAAGCTTTCAGCAAGAAAAATAAGAATAAATCGTATACCACATGCAACGCACATATACTTTGCTAGTTGCAATAAAAAAGCCAATGATTAACAAGGTCAAGATTCAAAAACATACCTTCTATATTCCATTGTGTCAGCACAACCTTCAGCATCTACATATTTATCATCTGATACGAATGTTTGGCAGCCCCCATTGATCAGTTCGGATTATTCCTCGAATGCTTCCTCTAAGTTCCGATTCCGGGAATGACCAATGCTCTTGTCATAAAGCTCCTTAATTTGCCAAGTAGCCCTCTACCATATTTCCCTCTCGATAGACATGGCTAACCTCAACTTGTATATTTTTAGTGAGCTCTTTGAATTGTGTAAGCTGTTTTTGTAGCTTCCATTCACCCGCACTCCCTCGGCGCACCATATCGATGATTGCTTTCGCATCCATTTTAGCCCAAATGTCTTCAAAGCTGAGTGTAGTAGCCATTTTTATTCCTTGAACCAGTGCTAGAAGCTCAGAGTAAGTGTTGGTTGCTGTTCCTATGTCCGTGCTAAGGGGAGTAATGGCCACCCCATTATTGTCTCGAATTACGGCTCCAATACCTACTTGTCCCAGTTTACCAACTCCGACCCATCTGGGTTAAGCTTTATTTTATCAACAGGTTTGATCCATCTAACAATTTTCACAATAGACTGGCTGCTTCGGGGGATCTAACTTGATTCCCAGTTTCAACGCCACACCACCATCCCCTTTCCACCAATCCGGTTGAAGTCTGCCAACATGGTACAGCTACGAGTGGTAGAGAAACACTTGTCGTTTAATGTTATAAGCTGAAAAGCTAGTGCCTTGGTATTTCTTTCTATTTTTCTTCGTTCAAGTGTACCAGAAGATAAGCCCGGGGATAACACTCCTCGCATGTTTTTTTGGCACTAAAGGGAGATGATGGGATCCAAGAGTGTAAGATGGAATAAATGGACTTTGTTGCGGGTACCTGCACATTAAAAAGTTTGTTAAAGAAATTCCAAACCTCTCACACCTTAAAATTATTGATAAAGAGACGACTTGTGTTTTCTTGCGCATTTAGAGGGAAAAATAATTCCTTTACGGTGGAGCCTCTCGTCCACCAAGAGCAAATCATTAACTAGCCTCCACAAAAAGACCATAATTGTCGGTGTTAGATTCATCGACCATATGGCTTTATTCAATTTAGATTTCGAAGCTGAACACATCAGCTTCTCCCAAGCTTCACGAAGGATGAAGTTTCCATCTTTGCTACCCCTCCAAACGGCTCTATCTTTTTGGCCATTTATGATCAGAATATCACATATTTCGTTCACCATCTCTTCATCAATAACTTGTAACTGGCTGTTTTTCTCCCACTCACCGTTGCTGATGAAGTCTTTCACCTGCATCTTCTGAAAAGGCCTGATAGCAGTTGAAGCAATAGGTCTGTCTCTAAACCAAGCATCTTCCCAAAAGTCCACATTACCTTTTCCAATACACTAGAATGTGTCATCTTCCCCTATCCTACATGCCTTAAATAATCTTTGCCACACGGCTGAGTGATAATTCGTCACAAGTATATTTGGGATGAGTCTCTTTCCAATATCTGCTCCTCATGTATTTTGCCCAAAGCGAATTAGTCGTCCACATTCACCACCAAAGTTTGTGTGTAAAACTTCATACGATATCTCCAAGGTTTCTTACCCCAAGTCCCCCATCCTCAACCAGATAACAAATACGCTTCCAACTAGTCCAATGTAAACGTCAGTTTCCATCCCGAGTGCCCCAGAAGAATTTGTTAATCAAGATCTCTATTCGTTGGATCACTGACACAAGCGGTTCTATAATTTGGAGGAGATGAGTCGGTAAAGAAAGTAGAATAGTTTTGATCAACTGTAATCTTCCCCCATGCGAGAGATATACGTATTCCCATCCATTTATGTTGTTGAACATCCATTATTTTGAGTGATTAACAAAAAGTGTTATGTTGGAATAATCATTGGAACGAGCCATTCCAAGCAGATCATGAACATTCACCAGAACAAATCATTCCAAGACAAACACAACTGAAATATGTTGCACAAGTTCCAAGGTACTTAATTTAATTTATCCTTTGTCTTAATCTTCTCTTTACATCTTTTATGTAGGACTATCCAACGGCTAGTTAGTGGAGCAAACACTCTCTCTCCCACTTGGATTTTAAAGTTTAAATATTGGGCCAGCCTAAGAAAGAGTGCAACGGCTATATTCTTCAAAGTCTATAAATTGAAGATGCTTCTCCAAAACAACCTGATTTTCCTTGAGCATTTAAGTTGCTATTTTTGTGTACACATATAGAGCACTGTGTGTGTGTTCTCAGTGGGCAGAGCTTAAGCTAAGGTTATCCAGGAGCTTCGCTTTGAGCAATACCAGCTGTGTGTGTTAGTTCATCTCAAAGGGAGCAAAATTTTATATTGTGTATCTCTATTTATATCAATAAAGTTGCCGGTTCAAAAATCCTAAGTTTACAACTTAGTTAGAGGATTAATCTCTTAGGTTCGTTTTTTCACAACCTTAGAGGCCAAACCTCTCTAAATACTTTGTCTCTTGTTCTTACCTTTTCATATCCTGTTTAAGACTGATTTGCTCAAAATTGAGCTGTTTAAAGTTGATCATATCTGTGCCAAACTGTATCATTGGATCAGCTCTTGTTAGAGCTTATGTTTATATGATCTTTAAGTGAATGCAGCTTTGGTTAATATCTTGTGTTACATTGAACTTCCTTTCACTCACCAAGTTGTAAAGTTGTGCTTACTTTAGAAATCACTATTATTTGTACGAAAGTGGTACCTCTGATACTGACAAGCTTATGTCCAAGATTTGTCAAGACCTTTGTCTTGATTCGTAAAAGAAGCTTGATTCAAAGTACAACACAACTCTGATAATTGTAATTGAGCTTATTAGCTCAAGGTGCGATTGAATTTCATATTGTGTGAAATGTTTAAAAGGATCAATTCACCCCCTCTTGATCAACAAGTGGTACCAGAGCTTGGTACTCAAACTTTCATTTAGTTTAACAACAAAGAGCAAAAGGTCCTATGGAGTCTCAAAATGAGACATATGCTGAGGGGATGTCACACACTCGACCTTCGCTGCTTGATGGCTCAAACTATGCCACATGAAAAAACCGTATTGAGGAGTATTTTATCTCCATCGATTATGATTTATGGAAAATTATCACAAAAGGTGCAAAAGTACCTATGAAAGATGATGGTGGCACAAGCATTCCCAAACTAAGGCATGAGTTTACAGCTGAGGATAAAAAGATGGTTTCAATGAATGCTAAAGCCAAAAACATCTTATCTTGGTCACTATACAAAAGTGAGTACAACCGTGTCAGTATTTGTAACACAACCAAAGACATATGAGAGATGTTGTAGGTCACTCATGAAGGATCATCGCAAGTTCGTCAAGAAAGACTAGCCTTGCTTAACCACCGGTAGGAAATGTTCTGGATGAAGAATGGAGAGACAATCAGTGAAATGTATGCAAACTTCATGGAGATTGTCAATAAAATGTTTGCACTTGGAAAGGCTGTACCAGAGGAGGAACAAGTTCGAAAGATTCTCAGATCTCTTCCCAAGGAATAGACTCCTAAAGTCACATCCATTCATGAAGCAAAAGATCTAACAAGGATGATAATTGCTCAGCTCATTGGCTCTTTAACATCTCATGAGCTCACATTGCTACCAAAAGAGGAAAGCTCCGAAGCTAAGAAGAACATTGCCTTCAGCACAAGTGTCGATGTTGTTCTTGAAGATGAAGATGAACAGGAGGACAAAATCGATAAAGAAATTTCCCTTCTCACAAGGAGGCTCAAGCAACTAGCTTATGTTAAAAACAAATTTCGAAGAGCTAGTAAGAAGCCTGATTTCAGCTCATCCAGCATTGACAATGTGGTGTGCCACCACTACAAGGAACCTGGACACATGAGACCAGAATGCTTAAGCTGAAGGAACACTTCAAGGAGGAGAAGAAGGACGCCTCGTTCAAAGTAACATGGAGTGATTCAGACTCAGAGGCAAATGAAAATGAGGAAGATTGTCTTAGTCTCATGGCAAACAGTCAGGTACATTTTGGTACAGATTCTTCCAAAACTTATTCTTCAGAATCTGAGACAATATTGATATTGAAGCTCAATATAGGGAAAATATTAAACAATTAACTGCTAGAAACAAGTTGTTGAATGCAACATCTTTGGTTTGCTTAAAGAAATGCATGATCTCCAACAACGCTTTGACAAAATTTTTGATAATCTAAGATACGAGAAAAATGTCTTGAACATGGAGATTGAAAATCCTTCTCAAGAAAACTCCTGTATGAGCTTCAATAGAAGTAAGCATCGCTTTAGATCTCCTAGAATCCAAGAATCTAGAGTTCATTGCTATAATTGCAACACATTTGGGCACTATGCCAACAATTGCTCCTATCCAAGGAAGTTCAAAACTGTGAGAACTTGGACTCAAAAAGGTCCAGTTCCAGAACTAACTATGATGGACCCAGGACATAAAGGGTACCAAAAACCACCTCACACTTTGCAGGTAACAAAGAAAGGGACCCAAGACATCAAAGAAACACCAAATGGGTTCCAGTCTCTCCAAAGCCATGAAACAGGTAGCAAAGGTACCACTGATACTAAGGAAGGTAAGAGTATTAGTGGATATATTGTGGTATTATCCTTCATAAGTCTCTTGTTGAGTGTCATGTTAAAGATTTTGTTGATATCTGCTTGAGTTTAAAATATTTTATGAGATCTTACACTACCTAATAATATCTATTCTTCACATGATATTTGATCACATATCAAGGTTATTCTTTCATAACCATATAAGCTTCAAAGATAATTGGCTTTCAAAAAAATTCCTAGATATTCATTGATTCTTGTCTGATAAAAGCTGGTCTTGAATATTTCCCTTTCAATTGGTTCTTAAAAATTCTTAAGCTTTCATTGATCTTTCCCGTTGCTAATTGTGCTCTTAACATCTCTCGTTCAATCTAAATGTCCTGTTGAAATCATAATTTGAAGTGTTGTCTCCCCTATTATGAGTTGGTACGGATTGTTCTATTGCTCTTCCCTGCATCTTTAGCACATGTAGAAACTTGAAATGATTCATCCTTGTTTGTTGCATGTATCTGTCTTAAAGTGGTCCAGTTCTAAAAAGGGTTAATTGTCGATAGTGGTTGACTAACTATAGCTTCTATGAATTAAGTTGTCATTTGCCCAAAACAATTTGCAACACATACTTCATCATAATGCTACCTTATTTCCGTCATTGATCCCTTATAAGCATGATCCTGAGAATCTGTCAATGCATGTTTTGAAACCTCTTATGTTGACCTTGTCTCTCAAACTTATATGCTCTGTTTGGTTATTTGGAGGTTTCCTTAGAACAAAGTCCATCTTTGAAAATGAAACAGTGCTTCCTTGAGTAACTTAAATTGAAAACCTTGATTCAAAATTCCCATGCTTAAACTTGCATTTGGACTGTCAAAGTTTCACCTGCTTCAACCCTGACCAGATTAAACTTATGCATAAGTCAAGACAATTAGTCTATTAAATCTGGTGTGATCATTGCTTGCTCTCATTACCTCATTAAAATGCTTGCATTTGGCACAATCATTAAGATTTGAAAATTCTCCAGTATCCTCATATTACATGACTTAGTCAACATGAATCATGGGTCTTTATGTTTAGTGGAATGTCTCTGACTATGTGCATCTAATGATTGAGTCTTGAGAAATTGCTAATCGTTCATGCTTAAAAAATGCATCAGTATTGTTATGAAAAATCACTTTATGAAAAAAATTTTCATCAAAATTATTGCACTGTCATTATGGTCTGAGTTATTCCTGATAGTTTCATTTTGCATGACTGCCTTGTTCATTTAGTCAACTTGAAATTTCCTATGTATCTGCTTGTCTAAAATCACTCACATGTTTCCTGCTGCAAGTGGTTAAATATCTCACATGGAACCATTGAGTCCAGATTCATCACCTTCGAGGAAGATCAGTCATTGTCTATGTGAATAAGCAAATCACTTGTCTGTTTAATGGCTTCATCATGCACACTGGAAGCAACTGCTTCGGGATCACCTATTCCAATACCTCATCATGTACATTGTTGAACATCCAAGTGTGTAAGCACTTGTACTTCTTGAGGCTCTAACCATTCAATGTCTCTTGGAATAAGTCATTATCATCATCTCTTGGTATACAAAGTTACAATCTACATCATGGAAAATTGGTGAGCACTGTTCAAAAAAGCAGTCTATTGTTCCTCACATCAGCTTGATCTTCAAAATTGGAGTGGGACTTTGTCTGGTACGAAGTGAACCAAAATTCTCTTTGGTCAAAACTTATGAGTACTATCTATATGATCCTTTGACTCATTTCTCTCAAAAATCAATCTTTCCACTCTTTTCTTCTACCCACATGTGACAAAACTGTCCCTACACCTGTCAACCATGTGCTCACTCAGAAATATCCATCTGGAACAAATTTTTAACCCACTTGGTGCATTAGTTATTGTGCAACTTTACATGTTGCTCAAGTCCGGAGAAAATCTTGTAAGCCATCATCTCCTTGTTCAAATGAACATCTTTCAAAAATTTCTCTCCAGACAAACCCACTTCCTAAGGTCAAATGGAAAACAAGCCATCATCTTCCTCATCAGGGAAAATCACTTCACCATGGTTGAATATGGGAAATGAAACACAGTCTGATCAAGATGAAAGTAAAAGGGATACTTCAGATCTCACCATTCAATCAGTTAAACTAGCTATCTTGTTCAAAAACGAAGAAGCCTTCCTCATTTTCACTGAAAAGCTTATGGTAAGAAAGTAGTAGAGAGGTATGACCATAAATCTCTCTGAATTGTACCAATCCGGGCTTAGTAACAGATTTCATGAACTCGGTTGGCTCAAGCTTTTACAAACTGATGAACCTATCTAACCCATGTTATGCACTCTGTTTTATGCTAATGTTCAGTACTTCAAAGAAATTGATGGTTCTTGCTCATGTGTTAAATCATATGTGTTGGGTCAAGAGATTTGCTTCACCACCGAGACTATTAGTCTGATTTTTTGTTGTCCCAACACTGGTATCAAGATCTTTGAGCTTCACACAATTCCTGGAAATGATGCTTTCAATTGGGAAGAAGCAAAGCTCCTACTTTGGGAAGGTAAAATGTTGAAAATTGGGAACTTTCTTCCAATATCCTTCAACCTCAACATGCAGTCATTCTTGAAATCATCAAATCCACCATCTTATCTGGAATTCCATCATCCAACAAACACTTCTCTGAACTCAAACACGTATACATATTTATTCTTTATGCATTTTTGAAAAACATTCGTATCAATCTTGGTCACATCTTTATCCACTACATGCATTTCTATATTTCAAATGATCTGAGACCTCCATACTTTATGTTTCTCAGTAAAGTGCTCAAATTGTACAAGGACATTCCCTTTCCAAGAAATTGGAAATAAGATCTTGAATATTACAAGTGTCTTGATTCAACAACTTTGCTTCGTTTGGGTCTTGGATTTGACTCCTCTACAGGGTATTGGTACCAAAACAACTGCTGATGAAAAACGGGCTGAAATTGCACAATGGCACAATAATTTCACTGCCAAAGTTGAAGAACTCTCTCTTCTTGAGCGGGATCAAAACTGGACTTTCATCTATCACTGATCGTCTTAATAACATCAAGCATCGGAGACATTGAGTTTCCTTCTTGATGATGAAGAGGGAGAATGCTTGGTAGTGTTGGTTCCTGTTGGAGACGTGGTTGGATTGCTGGGCATGGGCATGGCTGTATACAGTCTTGGTGCTAAGTTGCTAATTTTGTTGTGATCTTGATAAAACTCTAAAACAATTGGGCTATTGTAAATTATTGCATGATATAACTCTAAGATTAAGGGATTTTTGACAGAGGGAGCTAGTCACGATTGCAGATTAGGAACTATATTTTTTAGACTTGTATTTTTTATTTTAATAGGAAAACTTGATCGTATGGAAAGCTTGGAGACAGGGGGAGCTTGGTGAATTACATCTGGCAGTAGAAGCTCGAAGGCAGGAAAAAGAAGGCTTAGTGCTTGCTTTTTGGTCTAACAACTAAGAGAAATGATCCATGGCTGCTTGGATATTTCTCCTTGCATCAAGTTTTGGATGATACAAGACTTGGCACCTGAAAAAGTACTTCATTCAAAGGAGGTGGCCATTCATCATCAAAACTGAATGAAGACTGGAAGTTATTTGCTGAAGAGCCCTACAAGAGAAGACTCAACTTTTCCCAACAAGAACAACACTTTTGTGTCATCATCAAAAAGGGGGAGATTGTTGAACATCCATTATTTTGAGTGATTA
>JBBMKE010433715.1:0-10231 GCA_037834125.1 Lippia alba
AATGTTTCTGTTTATCATGCTTTAATTAGAGTTTGTGAGTATTGGTTTTAATTGGTTTAAGGGTTAGCCCGCCTAGCATAGCGAGTGTGTTGGTCTTCCGTTCGCTTTGATTCGGACTCGGGCTTGGACTTTCCATTTCATTGGTCTTCCGTTTGCTTTGATTCGGACTCGGGCTTGGACATTCCATTTCATGACCGGGTCTGGGTCTTAGTGCGGGGGATGTGGCGCTCGACGTTTGGGGTGTTACATATTATCTCTTTAAATCTTTTTTTATCTCAAATCACTTTAATTTTTTTTTTATAAAATTTTTTATATTCTTATTAATTTTCCCTTCATATTTTTTAATTTCTATGTTAATTATTATTTTGACTAAAATATACTATCAAAAAATATTTTTTTTAAATTTCAATACATTTAATTAATAATATTTTTTAGCAACATATCGAGTAGGCGCAATCACTGCTATGTATTATGTGTTCCACCTATATGCGTATCCTTAGTTAATTAACAAAAGAAAAAGAATGCAAAATCGAAATTAAAAAAGAAAAACGTAAAATCTGACTCTATATTATTGACAAACAACACAACAATCTATCTTGCACGAACACACTTTAATACAGAAAATAATTGATCAATTATTTCTTTCTCTTTTTTAGCAATAAAAAAAGAACATTTAAAAGAACTAATGAAATCAACGTGCGGTGCACGTTCATCGTTTAGTTTATTTAAATAAATTTAACTATAATGTTTATTGAATAAATTAAAATATTAAAATCATTTAATATGATTAAATAAATATAATAAATTTTAGTGATCTAAGTGGTTTTATATCTTCATATTGCATTTTCAGTAGAAAATACCCTTTTCAAATTTATACATGGATAAGTTCTACATACCCTTTATCTTTTGATACTTTACTCTCTAACCTTTAAATTTGTGCGATCCCTAACCTTTGTAAAATATATCACTTTCCTCGCTTTGAACATTTGCGGCGGAATATTTCTTTTGGACCAATATAAGTTGAATTTTGATTGTCGATTTCTCCTCCTTTAAGACGACTCAAGAGTCAAGACCACCACCACCATGTTCTTCTTCCAAGACGAACAAAACTCATACCCCGTTCGACTCTATTGACCATTGAAAGCCGCTGAAATTTGCCTGCAACGCTCCGTCTGTCGTGCGCCATCTTTGATTGGTAATTCCTCATTCGTCGATTGCCAGATTTTATTTTTGAGGTCGTCGTTGTGTTTCTTATATCTAGATATTTGATTTGATGTATAGCACCAACACATTTGACATATGATTTGTAATGATTTGCCCTTAGAAATTGCATTGAGATTTTGTTTAAAACGTTGAACGAAATATTCCCCAAGATTTCGTCTAAAAGGGTTTAAGTGTTACATTTCATACATCTAATACTATTTCTTTTATATTATTTATATGTCTAATCACATCCCTTTATTTATTTTTTTTCTCTGTCTCCAATATTGTTTTTGGTCCTAAACGAATTAACCGAGCATAAGAAAAGTAGCCTCAAGCTAACACTCATCCAGTTTCGTCCGCAGAGCGCCCTACATGCATTAACTATCTTGAACCTTGTGACTTATCATTGCTAATTTATTGTCATCATATTTTTTTTTCTCTTGGGACATTCAATCCAAGTTCCCTCGAGTTGTGGAGTAAATTTTGGCTATCAAATATTATATCTCATGGGGTGTTCTTCATTATTTTTTGTTGTTATTCATTTCACCCCCATTTTCAAATCAATCTCCACATTAATCTTTGGAAAGTGACTCTCTCAAGCTGACGATAATCCTTCGTGTAATCCCAATAACTCTACCAAGATTCATAGCATATCTTAGCACGCACCTTCTATTGTCATCTCAAGTGACGCCCTTGACTGAAAGATTGTTGATGTGGTTATAAAAGTTTACATCTGAGTTTAATTTCACCCACCCCTTCTAGGATTCATTCTATGACAACTCAGCGCAAATTTTCTTTTGCCTGTATTATTTTGTCCTTAGTGATTAGAACTGAGGCCTTAAATAACTCTTTTATGTGGCGAAGAGTGACGTTTCTAGGATTTATAACATTCTAATAGGTCTATCGGTTTTGTGTTTTCCAAATATTTTAGAGCGCCAAGATCAAGACAACCCACCCAGTACAATTTGGTAACATGTCGCTCCTTATTTTGCTATTAAAACTTTTAGCCAGTCTGATGTCAGATTTAGTTTTTGCTTTCGAATGAGCTTTAATAGTATCTATTTATTGTAGTTTTATGATCTTATTTTGTATATATATACTCCATTATAGGTAAATCTCATGTCGAAGTAGATAAAGACATATACGGAGCGAAACGTGGTGCTAGAAGTCGGATTGCACAGGTTTAAGTTTTTGGAGGATTCACCCGATCGGGGTCAATTTGCTCTTGAAATTCACCCGACCATGTTGCTAGCATTGGAAGAAGTTTTACCAATTTCACCCATCCATGGTGAAATTGTGCTTGTTAGTCACCCTACGGGTTGATAAAGTGAAAAAATCCCTGCTAATTTCATCCGCTAGGGTGAACTTATGCATGATTTTCACCTGGCAAGGTAAATGAAAACGTGTTAACAATTTTGTTAGTATCTCGGCTTAATGGATCAACCTGGCCTGAGGCTGAGTGAAAGAAAAAGTGCAATAAGCTCTTTTTATCCCTTCTTGTCCGATTTTTTTGGAAAGCAACAATTGGACTTGAATTCTTAACCTAATTTGGTTGTAGGAGCAGCCAAGAGGAATCTAATCATTTCCTACCATTCCTCTTGAAGATTTTGAAGATTATAGTATCATTTTCTTTTCCTTAGCACTCTCTAGTTTAATTTTCCTTATTATTATAGTTAATCTTTTATTCTAATATAATCAAACTAATATATTAATTGTTGAGTTTTGATAATGTATTGGATTTCTATAGCCTTGATAATTGATGCTTGCCTTAATTCAATGAAAATGAATATTTTTAGTGTGATTCCTATTGTTGTTACGCTTATTAGTATTAATATGAGTGGCTAGACTTTAAAGATATGGGGGTGATACATAATATAGGCTAAGTGTTTGATGAATTGTCTTAATGATTTGAGGTTGTTCTTATGTTAGGAAAATTGTTTCTAAATGATTGTATGAGTTTGACATACTCATATTCAATCTTAATTCACTTGTTAATTGAAAGATTATTTGTGAATTGGTAATTTTTCCCTAACACTTGAGTACTAAGTTTAAAGAGATTTAATTTAGGTTAAAAAAATGAAGTGATTAATTAACAATGTCGAGCCACTAGTTAATTTGTTTATTACCCTAATCTTGATCTTTTGGCCTAACTTTTAATTTAATGATCACAAGAGCGACATTATTCTTAGTTAGACATGTGTATTTGACTTCGAGAGAAGTTAATACGTATTTTTGTGATTAGAATTGTAAGAATACCTTGAGTTGTTGAGTCTGAGGCCTATATGAGTGTCATCTCTTGTCTCCCCTTTATCTTATCAAATTCCTAGTTACGTTGTTACTTGCTTTCGTAGTTTATGTTTGTTTGCCTTTACTCGTTTAGTTACTTAGTAGTTAATCTCATCCCTTGTTTGTCATCTTATTCTATTGATTTACAAACGCGCAACGTGATTGATTGATTTTTCCTTCCTTGTGGACACGACCACTTTGTGATACGATTACACTTGTGTACACTTTCAAATCGAGTATGAATTGAAATTGCACGAACATCCGACCTTCGCAAGCCACAAATATTTTAACTTGTTTATGTATCAATAACCTTGTCCCACACCCGGCATGCGAACTGACAACTTCTTAACACATGGTCACATTTTCGTGTCTTGTACAATAACATGTATATGTATTGTTTTTCCTAAAATTTTGGTCATACTTTGGTGCACTCATGAGCAAATTACCATGGGGTGAGGTATATGTAAGAACCTTTGTAAGTGCTTGATGAGCCTGAAGGCATTCCTTGCCTTGGATTGGTGCGCCATTCCCTCAACCTAAAAATTTAAAACCAAAAAAATAAGCCAATTACCATGCTGGCAAAGATACAAGAAAATCTTAAACTTTTATGGGGAAGGTAACTTCCAAATCCATTTCTAATTTTCTTGCATGTCTCATCTGACACCATAAGCAGATTGCAGACCTTTTTATAGGAGAATTTGTTGTTAGTTGACCCACTCTAAACTCTCTAATCTCCGTTATCATGCAGCGTGATTGGGATGTTAAATATCTCATTCACCACCTCCTCAGGTAGTACTATTTTGGGCTTATACATGTTCTACTTTTTATTCGTACCAATGAGGTTATGTACCATAAGATCTTCATCCTCCTGATGAATGTTATCCCAATATGTCGGCTAATTTGCCTAATGATAAACATCTATATTTTATTTCATAAAGACAACCCTTCACCATTTTAAATTCTCAATTTGCAAAACTGTTCCACCATCGTAGTGTTTCTAATAATCTCCTTCTATGTTCGGGAAGCTATAAGCTGTGGTTTATGTTGAAGAATGTCCTCCCCTATTAAATAGTTTTTCTTATATATTTAGCTCCATACTGTAGTCTCTTTGTTGAGCATTCTCTATTCCATTTTAGCGAGCATCACTATATTGCTTTTCCATTCTTCTTTTAAACCCAATCTGCCTTCTGTCTTCTTTCTAGTAACTTTCTTCCACTCTATAAAAATGGAACCGTTTCTTTGTTATATCAGTTGCCTACAGAAAGCCACAATTGAGTCGATCAAATTTATCGTACACATGGTTGGGGAACCAACTTGTGTGCATGAGGTAGTTGTGGATCGAACTCATGACGGATTAGGTGTAATTCATCCGACAAGGTTTAGCATTTTGGCTTTCCATTCGGGAAGGCACTTTTCTCGGTGGTCTCTCAATTACCGTTGAGAAAAGCTCACTATATATATAGTTAATTCATTAGTGATTGCATAATATCAAGGTGTATTTTCTCTTTTTCTTTAATTGCATAATTAATTGACATTATTTTTATTTTGTCCATATGTCGAGTTTGTCTATCCACATATAAATGTAATATACGTCTTTATATTTAAATATGGTTATGTAGTTAAAAATATGCACTTATATTTTCTATTATAAATTATAATTAATATATTAATTTTAAAAAGAATCCGTATTATGATACTTTATTTTTTTTAGATTTGATCAGGAGTTTTAGTTTTAGTTTATTGATGAGTCTATTTTTTTTCAAATAAGTATTTTTAAAATATCTAAATATAATAGGTATTTACTAAATAATTCACCCTCTAGTTAAACATTATTAAAAATATTAATTATGGCAATAATAGTTTAGCTGGTCAATAAGTTATAAGAAACCCACAAGCGTATTAGTGCTTTTATAACATAATTATAATAATAAGAATTTCTTTCAGTATTGGTATAATATCTAAATATTATATTTGTAAGTTTTAAATGGTGAATCAATCATTTGGGGGAAGTCGTTGTTTCAAGCTATGGTTATTTTTCGTTATCACTAATTGTTGGGATATACCCTAAAGCCCAAGGTTCAACCCGACACAACCAAGCCCAAAGCTCAACCCATAAGGCAAGATAGAGATAAAGGAATTTATCGTAACAACTCTGATCGGACTCTAATCATGATAATCTTCTTGAAACGGGAATAATTAAACGATAAGAACAACAAGTCCGATATTCTATAAATACAACATATGACGATCTAAGCTTTTGGTCTGATCTCTGAATTGATCTTTCATATCTGGCTTACTTCGGTAAGATTCTTGAGGAAGGAGGATTAATCATTAAGGGTTTGGGGTAGAACATTGGCACCGTATATGGGAATTGACACAAAAAACTTATTTCGGTAAGATACTTGAGGAAGGAGGATTAATCATTAAGGGTTTGGGCTAGAACGCAACATTGGCGCCATTTGTGGAAATTGACACAAAAAGCTTATGTTGTTGCTAGCGAGAATTGAGCAAGAAAGGATGCAAAACAATACTAAAAGTTTTTTGTTGTTGTTCGATGAATTACAAGCAAAAAACGAGCAAAACAATTGGGAAGATAAGTCTTGTCCATATTGGTTCAATTATATTTTCTATTAGACTATCTTGTAAAAATTCTTATAATTATTTCTATGTTTTATTATCGAAGGAAGGAAAGGCTGTAAGGTAAGCATTAAAAAATGTTTGAAAGAAATTTTTGGGTGCAAAGGAGAAGGAGAATGTCTCTCTGCCACTGATGCAGCGCCGCCACCACACTCTACCGCGCCAACACGGCTTTCCTCTATGTTTGACGTTTCGCGTTGTCTGCGATGTTAACGTACACCCGGCGAACAACAACTACGCATCTGAGGCGCGAGATTTTCCGCAGAACAGAAAGTCTCCGAGGAAGAATGGGAGACCACCTCTTGTAGAAACAATTCCATATTGCTAGCTATTAGGGAGAAGAAACATTATTCCTGCAATGAAGTCGTGACAGAGCGGATGAGAGCTGTGCCAGAGCAAATGAAATAGTCGGCTCTTCGGATCGATCACAGAGTAACTCAATGAAGATAAGTTTTCGATTCTAATTGCTTTCCGATTTTATTCGTCTCTCGATCTGTTATTAGTTGTTTAGATTCGTCAATCCCGAATTGTTGTTAATCGTTTTTTATCTATGAGTTTTTTTATTGTCGGAGTTTGTAGATCGTTTTCTATTGGAGCAGAAACATCATCAAACAAGAAGAGATCCATGTCAATCTCACGCTGCACCTTGTCCAATATTCATAACCATCAAGAGGGGGTCATTACCAGGCTGCTAATGCGTGATATGATAATAACGAAGTAGAAGCAGGGTTGAAAGCGAAGAAAATTTCAAGACAGGAAGTTTCCGAGGAGAAGTATGAGATTTTGAATTGCAAACTGGACGAGGAAGTTGAGCGGGAATTTGATTTCAGGAGAACAGAAACATTGTTCATCTGATAAGTCGCATCGGAGGACAATAAGAATAAGTGTGGGAATGGTATCCAACCACTCTACATTAATGGCAGAGCAAGATAAATTTTTTAATTTTTCAATTTCGAGACGTGAGATCGACTAGCACAACAAGAAGATAAGTTTTCTAGTTCTTATTATATTTTTCCTTTTTGAATCGTTATTTGCAACACCCATATATCACGACAATTTTGTCTTGATAATCTCAATCTAAGTTTGATGCTATTTGGTTTTTGGATATCCAACTTCTAAGGAAATAATTTCTAATTTCCTCTCATCTTCTTATGTTTATAATTTGAGGTGGTGCAAATTTAGTTTCTGACATTGTTAATAATATTTGGGATTTACATGTGTTATATATTGATGAGAGAAATGATCCTTAATGGACTATGGGGCTAAAGTTAATGTTATGGCTTTTGTAGCTCTTTGACTTTCCCATAGCAAGCTCGTTCACAAGTTGGTTTGACCCGTCCTACAGAAACTTCAAATGCAAAAATTGAGGGACTAGGATTCGTATGATGAGAGAGCTACAGGCTAACGAACCTGCATGTGGAAGATAAATTGACCTCTCAAGATCAAGCAAGATAAGTTACCATTTTTTATTATTAAATAATTTTTTTAGTATTTGTTACAATATCACTGGTTGCTCCTTTTTGATAGATAGAACAATAAATTATATTTTGGCTAATCTCATAATGGGTGAAACTTGAAAGAATACCCAAGAGAAAATGTCGACGATGATGGAATTATATGGATAGTTTGGGGTTGACGAACAAACCAGATAAAAATCAAGCCAAAATTATATGATCGGGCTGCATTAACACGGAGAGTTCAAAATATTGTAACTGGGGCTGCACACTCTTATTATTCCAAAAAGAGTCTCCGAGACCATACTATGACAAGTTTTCTTCCATTATGTTTTCTCTTCTAGAATGAATTAACGTTATTTGAGAACATATGAGTTTTTATATCTTAATTAAAACAAATTTAAATTAGATTTAAAGAAAGAAAAATTCACATTTTTCGATGTTCAAATTTGTTTTGCTCGGAATCCAAGCTGTTCAGATGAGCTTTAAACTATTGATAATTATTTTGCTCGGATGTTTAATTGTGTTTTGCATTATTGATGTCTAAATGTTTTAACAGGGCTATGAGTTTAGCATAATTAATGAATTTTCAAACTTACGTGAAATAAATAGCATAATTAATGAATTTTCAAACTTATGTGAAATAACATTACCTTATTCGTTGAATCGATCAGATAAATGTTACCAATATTTCTTTTGTTCCTGGATCTTTATTTTGATGTTGTTTGATTATTTCATAGCCCAGTCAGGACTCAATTTATCGATCGACTCGTCATTATGACAAGTTCAGTTAGAAATCTTGGAGATGGAATCACAGAAATCCTGAATTACAGATAAGTTATTTGTTACCTATTTATGAGATTGTTTATATTTTAATGAGTAAGATGGCATGCTTAATTTATCAAGTAGAGGATATGTGTATAAAGATTTTGGTTTAGATAATGACAAAATTTAAAACTAAAATCAGTAGTCATGTTTGATCTTGGTCATAATGACGGGATAATTATTGTGTATTAGTCAAAACTTCGTGAATAAGAATGTTAATTATGATGTGACATATTTAGTTGACTATTCATTTATTCGTCATTGAGGAACAATTTTAACTTTGATGTAATATCACAGGTTGATATTAAATAGCTTTTGTGTATTTCTTCTTTTTATGAGTATAATTAATGAATAGCAATGTGATAACTTTCAAGAACAATGATCAACTTTATTTGATTATCTGAAATTCATGTAAAGATGTATTTTGTTCAGTCAAACGATTACGATATATGATCATTTATTGTTTGCATTTTCAACTAGAATAAATATGTTGTTATTTCCTGCATAAGGGAGCTTGAAGATGATTTATGTGTGTATATTTTAGCCGATGAGTTTTGAATGAATTGGTTAAGTCGATCATGCTTGAATACATTTCATAAATCTTAATTGACGAGATATCTTCTACTCGAATTTATCAAGAAGATGAGATATTTGATAAGATAGTTCTGCCTTGGATCCAAAACGGTTTGGGAAAATACTTATTCGGAGCCCGATTGACTAGGGCAAGCAGTACTTCGGATCCCAAACGCTTGGGCAAGTATGTGCTTTGGATCCCAACAGACAAGGGCGAATATGTGTTTCGGATCCCAATCCGTTATAGAACAGGTATCGAGACTGATAAGTTGGGATGAGTTTGACATGAAAATGGATAAATTCGAGCAGATAACGCGGTTTACTAGAAAAATTTTCGCATTCATCTTAAAGAGCTGATAAATATTTTTTTTTTCTTACTTTGATATGTATTACTATTATTCTCACTCTAAATCTTGTTTAGCAAAGATGAAATCAAATGTTGAATTACCGTCTGTCAGATAACTAAATAAGAGTCGATTGGATAGCAAGCAATAGTCAGGAAGCTTCGGCAGAAATTTATCGAAAAATAAAGTTGACTCTCTCTTTATTCCACTCAGCTCGTCTCGATCTCGGTGCACGTTGAGGGGAGTAGGAATGTTATTGCATCCCCCAAACTGACATGCAACAACGCGTTTGTGAGTACAGGAAACAAGGAGTTCTGAATAGACAAATCGTAAAGTGGAGTTCTCGGGTAATGATTCGAGATGATGTAAAATATTAAAAAGAGAGGTAATTTACAAGATTAAACAAAGAGATGAGGCTAGATGATGAACAAAATAGTAAATCGTTCATTGTTTAACAAAGCTCGGAAAGTATTTGTTCGGAAGGAGGTGAATTGAGGAATTCGTTCTAGTCCCCAAAGTAGTACGCCGATCAGGAAAAAGACAAAGAATTGAAGTTCGACCCGGGAAGATTATCGCGAGCAGACGAACAACGCAAAGAAATTTTTGTCGCGAGGAAGTAAACACTTGATCGATTCTATTTTGATTGATGGCAAACTCAGTAAATTGAAGCAAAACTGTTGGGCTGAACCTTATATGAATCCCCTATGTCTACGAACACAACGGACTGGGGGGGGTAGTGTTGGGGACATACCCTAAAGCCCAATGTTCAACCCAACACAACCAAGCCCAAAGCTCAACCCATAAGGCGAGATAGAGTTAAAGGAATTTATCATAACAACTCTGATCGGATAACTCCAATCATGATAATCTTCATGAAACGTGAATAACTAAACGATAAGAACAACAAGT